>PVIU01020433.1:0-21894 GCA_004026605.1 Ondatra zibethicus
GGCAAGAGGATCTTTGTGAGTTCCAGGCCAGCCTGGTCTCCATAGGGAGTTCCAGGACAGACTTTGTCCCAAAAGACAAAAACAGTGTATAGTCTTGTCTTTACAAGCCTGAGTTCTCAGCATGTGAGAGGTTAAGGTGGGCAGATTGCTTTAAGTTTGAGGCCAGCCTGGGCTACACAATGATACCAGACCATATAGCCAGATCTGTCTTAAAACAACCCCGCCCCCCCTAAAAAAGTTGGTATGTGAGGTGTGCTGTAAAAGAGAAGGCTCCTCAGTCAGATGCTTGTTTTAAGGAGGGTAGTATAAGAACGAGAAAAGAGCCAGGCAGTGACACATGCCTTCAGTCCTTGCACTTGGGAGGCAGAAGCAGTTGGATATCTATGCATTTGAGAGTCTAGTCCACATAGCAAGTCCCAGGCCAGCCTGCCTCAAAAGGGGGGCAGATGAAGGGGTGGTGAGGTGTGCCAAAGCTGGAATATGTAATAAATCTTTTAAGCAAGAACAGGTAACCTCAGGTATTGTTTTGGAGAACACCATGATGTAGAAAGTGGTGTAGAGGAGCAGACTGATTACAGAGGAACAGAAGTGAGGAAGCTATCTCAGTGGGCAGATGAAAAACAAGGGGTGTGTACTAGTAAGGGGGCAGAAGTAAGTATACAGGCTTTATGTATAATTAGCAGAACTCACAGTATTTAATATTTATGTAATACAATATTTTAGGCATTGTTCCATATGCTGAAGATACATCTGTGGGAGAAAAAGCAGATAAAGCCCTTATCTTGGGGTTGGTGTTGTATAGCTTGCCTAGTGTGTGCCAGACTCCATATTTGATTCTCCAGCACCAAAAAATAATTACGTTCTCTGCACAATTAAATAGTATGATGACTAGTGGGTTCTGTAGCTCCTTCGTCCCTGCCTCACATAAGCTATCAGGGACTTTGAGACCTGGTTTCTAAAAAACAGTCATTAAACTGTAGCTAGGCACCATGGCTCCCTACATAGATCAGGCTGCCCTCGAACTCACAAAGATCCTCTTGCCCCTGCCTCTTGAGTGCTGGAATTAAAGTCGTGTGCCACCATGCCCAGCTATATTCCCAGGCTTTTTGTTTTGTTTTGTTTTAAGGGTGCATATAGGGTTTTTTAAAAATAATTTATTATGATTTACTTAACTTTATTTTATGTGCATTGGTGTGAAGTTGTCAGATCCCCTGGAACAGGAGTTACAGACAGTTGTGAGCTGCCATGTGGGTGCTGGGAATTGAACCTGGGTCCTCTGGAAGAGTAGTCAGTGCTCTTAACCACTGAACCATCTCTCCAGCCCCGCATATAGGGTTTTTAAAAATATGTATTAGCAAAAGTTTATTAGCCTTTCCATGCTGGTGGACATGTAGGCTTCTCTGGGATCTATGATCATAAACCTGTGAGCTGCCGGTGGCGCACACCTTTAATGCCAGCACTTGGGAGACAGGGGCAGGCAGATCTCTGAGTTCAAGGCCAGCCTGGTCTGCTTTGAGTGAGTTCTAGGACAGCCAGGGCTACACAGAGAAACCCTGTCTCAAAAAGCCATCGAAACAAAACCAAATAAGCCTTTGAACTCAGTGTCAGGAGACTGTAGTGTGAGACCAACCTGGGTTACATACTATCTCCAAAAACAAATGTTCAACTATGACCTTAAAGTTAAATCTTTTTTTAAAATTAACACTGAAGAATATTCAAAAGCATCACTTGCTATTTATTCTACTATTACTTGTGCCCTGAGTTTCTTTACATCTCTGGGGTACGAAGACCACATAGACTTCATACAGTAGGCAAGTCTCCCCTACTGCATTTCAAAAGTTTGGTAGCCTGATCAACTGTGATAGAAGAATTTACACCATAGAAGTCAGCAAATGTTGTGAGTCAGGGCTTCCTCCCACTAGAGAATAACTACTGAGTACTTAGCAGCATGGGCCTCTTAAGCCTAGGAGCCACCTTGGAACCAGGAAGCCAGAATTCAAATCAGGGCTCCATCAGTTGCTAACGTTGTGATTTGGCTAAGGTATCTATATTGGTTTCCTCAATCATAAAATAAGACAAACAGTTCTGCCTTGGCCATTTGTACAGCTAACCCAAAACGTCTGAGTGGGTGATTATAAAAGGAATGTATCCTCACAGGTTTAGAGGCCAGAGAGTCCGAGACTAAGGTGCTGGTCTGGAGGCCAGAGAGTATGAAACTAAGTTGCTGGTAGATTGGGTGCCTAGGGAGGAGGGACTGCTCTTCACATGGCATTTTTCCTAAAACTACATTTTTCCTAAAACCTTCCCCATAGGTCCCACCTCCCAACTCTGCCTCACTGGGGAGAAGACTTTCAGTACGTGGATTTGGAGAGGACAAACACTTGCAAACCACAGGAATAAAATAGCACATTTAATTAAATGAAATTTCAATAAGTGCTTGATACAACAGCAAATATAGGTAGATGTGAATAAATTCTTTTCTACTCATAGGGAGATAGGAATGGGCTGTTTAGGGGCGGAGGAGATGTCTCAGAAGAGTGTGGTTCCCAGCACCCATATTCAGAGGCGTCCAGCTGCCTGTAACTACAGTTCCAGGGTTCCAACCCCCCTCTCTGGCCTCCTCAGGCACCTGCTTGCACACAGTACACACCCAGACAAGTAGGCACAAACGTACAAATAAGAAACAAAATAAAAGAAAGGGGCTATTCCCAAGATCCATTATAAAGCAAGAGAAAATGTTCTTGTTGGGGGGGGGGTGGTCAGTTGGAAGCAGTGAGCTCTTTAGGTGCCTGAAGTTATTCCTAAGCTTTCTAACCACAGGAGAGGGAGAACCCAGTGCCTGCTCTGGGGTACACAGTGAAAACATCCGGCCCAGCACACCGAGTACTCAGTGGCCCCAGGAGGAATGACTGAAATCAGATTAGCTTTAGGGCAGGTTGGACATAGCTGTCCCAAGGGATAATGAGGTCAATGTTCAGCTTAAATATAGAGCCTTGCAATGCCCAAGGATATCAAGGCTTTTGCTGGCCTATGTTCAGTCTTTCCTGCAGGAAGTAAAAAAGCTGTTGGTTGGGAGACTTGAAAAGATTACACCAAAAAGGAAATGACTGTATTTTTGGGAGCTTGAATTTCCCCAGAAATCAAGCCGGAGATTGAGGTCTCTAGGTCTCCTCTGAACAGTGGAGGATTACAGAGGACAAGAAGGGAGCAGAGAAAAGGATGCGCCCCTAAGTTCACGCAGGTAGGGGTTAGAAGTGATAGGGGCAAGCTCGGAAACTCGGTCAGCAGGCGGGGCATCTTCCCAGCCTCTGGCCTGGGGTTGAAGGCCTGAGTGCACTGGTGCCTGTGGTCTCCAGGGGGCGCCTGTGCATAACTATGGGCAAGTCTCTTGGTCCGGGCAGGAGAGCTGGATGGACTGAGGACAAGCAGAGGTGGCCCCCTCTGGTGAGAGAAATAGAAAGCAAGGTCAGCCTGTGTTGAGTGCTTGAGAAGAGTTACCTTGTGACTTAAGATCTGTGACCAGCACCAAAGTTGCCGACATATTCACAGCCCAGAGTTCACAAATGAATGGAATTCTCTGCCTCAGTCTTTGTCTAGAAGTTGGTCTTCATCTGTGTTGCCTGGCTGTTAAATACTGAGGCCTAGTCAGTCCCTGGAGGTTCTGGCATTGCATTTAAGCCACCAGATGAAAGAATGGTAGACAAGTTAGGGAACAACAGTATTAAAGGACCAGAAACACTGTTCTGAGGCAAGTGATGGGTCCAGGGACGGCATGAAGGGGCCCGGAGCTGTATGGGAAGAGGCCATACTATAAAATGAGCATCTAGTGGGGTATCTCTCTAGAGGACTCTGCCAGGCAGACGGAGACTGGCCTACAAGTTAGCAATGGATCCCCAGAAGGGCTATATAAGGTATCAGAGGCTGTGAGCAAGGAAGAGAGGAGTCTGGGAGTGCCAGCTGCCAGTGCAGATCCAGCCAGAGATGTCCTGCCCTGGGAGAAGGTGGGTGGCAGACCTCAGGTGTAGGAGCTGTGTCCTTTGTCCTTGGGAGTCTATCTTTGCCCACTGAGTCATAAGTAAGAAGTGATGTTCATTTTTGGTCAGAAGAGGACATTGTATGTGATGGCAGAGCCCGGTGTCATGCCCCGGAGCTCCCAGAACTCCGGTTTTCTAGTCAGAGGAAGTTTTGCAGAATAGAAAGGAGATCTTGAGGCAAGAGGAGTTCAGTAGCAGAGCTGTGGTCAGCATGACCTCATCATGCAGAAGGACAGGGTTATCTCAGGCTTCTGCTAAGATTGTATAGAGGGATGGAAGGACCATAAGACCAAGTAAGAAGGATCACTAAGGAACAGAGATCTGGGAGACTTAGTCTACCTACAATTCTCTACTGAGCTGGCAGCAAATCTTGGGTGTAAATGAAGCAGGCTTTGGAAGAGATCCTAGCGAGTGATGAGGATACAGGTATTAGAAATGACAGGTGACAGCTCAGAAAGGAGCAAGGTGTGGGACCTAAACACTGGGGAGAAGAACAGGACCACCAGAGAAAGGACAGTGACAAGCAGTTGTGACCCCTAAAGTTCAGTATGTACCTGTCATAAAAGTACCCCCATTAATAATGTCCACTTGCTTCAGAAGAGGGGAAATTCTCAGAAATGTAATAATAAGAGGAAAAGCAGGTCAGCAAAGTGAAAACAAGAGCAGGGCTGGGGATGGCAGAGAGCTTGCCCGGCATGTGGAAAACCCTGGATTGCTTAAGAAACAAAACTAACAAAAAGTAATCAATACATGGCTGGAAAAATAATTTCAAGTTTTTTGTAGGTGACATACAGGAAAGGAGAGGCTGGGAGGTCAGAAAAGCTGGCCCAGAAAGCACGCATGGAGATGGCAACATTTAACCAAAATCAGTTGTAACTGTGCAATCCTAATTGCAGCTAAATAAAGTGTTTCCCGCTAAACTGGAATTATTGAGAGAGACAACAGGGGAAAAAATGCCTTCTCTTCGGGCCCTGTTTCTGTCAGGCCTTCCCTCAAAAGATTTTTGCAACTCTTTTTTTGTCAGGGGTTGAGTTTGGGACAGGGTTTGGATTATTTGGCAGGATTGAGACAATATCTCCAAACCAGTAGTTCAGAGATAAAGCCTGTAAAGGTTTGGGGTACCCTTAGAGAAGGCCCCCCATGACTGATGCTTGGGAAAGGTTCTCTTGAGTATTTCTGAGGAAGCTCATTTGCGTGTGCAGGGTTATAAGCAGCGGTCTGTTTAGTTGCCGTCGGCTTTAGTTGAGTTGGACTTGGTACTCAAGTACACAAAGAAGGTTGATTCTCCCCTCTTCTTCCCTCTCCCATTGTAGAGATAAGCAGCCTCAGGAAGGTAACCGTCCATCCTGTTCAGCTGTTGTTAGTATGTGAGCGAGCCACCATGATGTGGGCTGGAAATTTGCTGAAGGGGGTGGGGGCTAGTGCTGGGAAGAGAGAGTCTTGGATTTTTTTAGACTTCGGCCTTATTTGCTGTGATGTCATCTGCCAATATTGGCATAGCCATGGAAGTCAGATCTTTCTCAATAGGGTTGGAAATGGGGGTGGTGCTGTTACCAATTCTATATAAGTTCAGCTTCATGCCCAGTGCGGTCTGTGGCCTTTCCGATCCAGTCATGACTAGGACAGTGGTGGCACCTATAACCCTGGGGTTGCTGGGCCTGTGCTGGTCCCTGACTGCTGCCAACCCTCTTCCTTCGTGAGTAAAGCTGGCGTTAGGAGTGGAGGATCGTGATCTGGGCTTGAGTGTGATGGGGCCGGTTTCCAGGCTTGGGTCCTGAGCTACGGAAGAGGAGTAGGACCCAACGGACCCAGATATCTATTTGTGTTCTCTTTAGTGCCCGTGAGACTGTTGCTGAAGGTGAAAGTGCGACCAAGCCAGACTCAGATGTAATCGGTGAGGCCCCAATTCCCTGAATCTGTCTTCTCTGTCTCCGCATTTTATCATCTTAACTGATATTCTTCCAATCCAGAGCGCTGCTCAGATGGCTGGAGCTTTGATGCTACCACCCTGGATCACAATGGAACCATGCTGTTCTTTAAAGGTAGGAGAAGGCTAAACATATTGGTATATGCTAGTAATGTATACATTTCCCAGAACGAGGAAACCTGAGGCAGGAGAATAACAACTTCAAGACCAGCCCAAGCTACATGGATTAGTCTGTCTAAAAGAGACAAAGGTTGGAGTATCTGGGCCTCCAGGCACGATCCCTTGAGAGGGTGTCTTCATCTGTGGGAGGGCTCAGGGGTTTCTGGAGGGTATCAATAGCAGTTCTTTGAAACTATCTCAATCAGCCAAAGGTTTGTCTGGAACCCTCAGAGAATGTTGGTTTTTTCAGGGGAGTTCGTGTGGAGGGGTCATGCAGGGGTCCGGGAATTAATCTCAGAGAGGTGGAAGAACTCCACCAGCTCAGTGGATGCCGCATTCCGCCGTGGTCCTGACAGTGTCTTCCTGATCAAGGTACTGCTGGGTTAGGGAAGAGCTGGGCTGGAAAGGGCTTGAATCAACATCCGAGTCCCTCCTCCCTCAAGTGTCCTTGGCACGGAGCCTGACACAGTCCATTTTCTGCTGCCGCAACACAATATCTGATATTAGATGATTTTAATGAATAGTATTTTCCTTGGCCCATGGGTCTGGAGTTTGGGAAGCCCAAGGGCATAGTGCTGGTATTTGGCAAGAGAACTCATGCTCTGTTACAGCCTATAGACAGATGGCACCAAGGTAAAAGAAGGCACGAGAGAGCCAGAAGGGCCCAAACCTGCTTTTATAGTGGCCCACACTTATGCTAACTAGCCTGCTCCCATTATCATATTGAGCCAGTAATGACATTCAGCCATTTGTGAGGCTAGGCTCTGATGAACTAATCTTATTAAGTTCTGCCTCCCAGCACTGTTGCATGGGAACAAACATATTACCTTGAAGGACACATTCAAACTGTGGCAGGACCCTTGCCAGTAGGTACAAAGTTTCCTCTCCCTGTGCCTTATTTTCCTGTGTGTGTGTGTGTGTGTGTGTGTGTGAGAGAGAGAGAGAGAGAGAGAGACAGAGACAGAGACAGAGAGACAGAGAGACACATAGAGCATGTTCACCTGTGGGCAGGAAAGGCCAATATCCAATGGCCATTCTTTATACCTAATCTAGTTCTAGCTGTCCTTGTTATTCCTAACTTATGGCAATTTCTTTCCTTGACCTCTATGATCCTGTATTTATGGTCCTGTTTATATGTGGTGCAGATTGTTTCCAACACAGCGGCACCTGGCCAAGGAGGCAAGCAAAGGATAAAATACACTGACTCTTGTGTTCCTGAAGTCCCGAGCCCTGGCCCAACCTGTCTGCTCACAGGAAGAAAGAAGTTCTCTTAACTTGCCTAAGAGTGTGTGTGGTTGGTGTGGCAGTGACTGACAACTTCATTTCCTCTCCAGCCTCTTTTCACTCCCTCTTCTTAACCAGTATCCTCATTAGGGTCAGTACTGCTGTGATGAAACACTGTGGCCAAAAGCAAGTTGGGGAGGAAAGGGTTTATTTGGCTTGTACTTCCACATCGCTGTTCATCAACAAGGGAAGTCAGGACAGGAGCTCAACCAGGGCAGGAGCCTGGGAGCAGGAGCTGATGCAGAGGCCACAGAGGGGAGCTGCTTACTTGCTTGCTCCCCATGACTTGCTCAGACTGCTTTCTCATAGAACCCAGGACCACCAGTGCAGGGATGGCACCGCCCACAATGGACTGGGCCCTTCCTATCAATCACTAATTAAGAAAATCCCTTACATATGGATCTTACTGAGGCATCTTCTCAATTGAGGTTCCTTCCTTTCAGATGACTCCTAGATTGTGTAAAGGTGACATAAAACTAGCCGGTACAATCAGTCCCAAAATGTTTGTTGTTTGGGGATCTACTCTGAGCCTTTCCAAGCATCCTCCCTGGGTGATTCCAACCATTGCCATGGTTTTGAGGGCTCTGTGCTCTACAAACCAGATCTGGATTGTTCTTCTGAATTTCGGAAATCTCTTTCCACTTTCTTGTTGAAAAATATTTGACTTAGCTTTTCCTCAGCTGCCCCAAATCCAGCAGCCTCCCAAATTAAGCATCATTTTTACAAAGCAACGTTTCCTCTGTGTTTCCTGTTTCAGCAAAGGTACCGCCATGTACCTGGTTACCATATGCTAGGTGCACGTGGGTCTGAGGGAGCTGGTCTTGTTTTTTTCTGTTTTGTTTTGTTTTTTGGCTTTTTTTTCTTCTCTTGCCATGTTGATTGTGTACCAGTCACGTGAGGTCACACAAAGTGTTCTGAGTACTCGGTACCTGTTGCTGCTGTCCTCTGTCCACCTGGTAAATTCTCTCTCATTTTCATCTCTTCGGTCATATGCTTTCTCTCCATGCTGAAACTTTTGGGACTTTTCCGGACATAACTAGACATTCCCCTATATTATCAATGTGCTTTTTGCATGCGTTTCACCTCGGTAACTGAATGGCTGGGATGTAGCAGTTGCTTTCAAGGGCTCTTGTTATCCCTGGATGCTCAGTGCTTCTCATAATGCTCAGCCTGTAATAGTTATTTAGTATGTGCTTCTTGAATGAATCTATAAATAAATGGGCAAATGACTATGTGAATGGGCAAGTGGTTAGCATATACCTACTTGTGGATGTGCTTGCCAAAACTAAGAGTGCTCTAATTAAGTGTAACACAGGAGTGTCTGGTTATACTTAGCCAGATGTGCATGCGTTGTAGTTTGGTGACTGTTGGCTGAGAGTATTGTACTAGGGGCCAAATGGTGTACTCCACTGGCGGACTGAAAACTCACAGGACTGTGAGGAGATGCTGTATAAGTGCAATAGAGCCTATGTGCATAGACACGCAATGTGTCTGGAGGTGAGCAGTCCCGAAAAGATTGTTTCTGAATGCAGGGAGACAAAATCTGGGTATATCCCCCTGAAAAGAAGGAAAATGGATATCCAAAGTTGCTCCAAGAAGAATTTCCTGGCATCCCATACCCACTGGATGCAGCTGTGGAGTGCCACCATGGAGAATGCCAGAGTGAAGGCGTCCTCTTCTTCCAAGGTGTGTCCAAGAGCATAGATGGTGTCATAGTGCCCACGATGATGGTGGGAGTCGCTGTTGGCTTCATACGGGAGGAACTGGGAAAGCCTGTGACAGGCTAGAGGCCACGTAGAGTAAGGGGCAGAGTCATTCTAATGAAGGTAACCGGGCTAACATTTCTCCTTTATTCCTCATGACCCTGTGGCCGACCCCTGCTCCTTGGCCTCATGTACACATCTCACCATGATCAAAGCCCTACTGACCTTCTAGCTTGGACTTCTGACATCCCCTGACCTTGTCTCCAGAAACTCCGCACTATTCCCTGCATACCGCATTTGCCTTCCGCTTCCCTTCTTGTCCGCTTTCTAACTCCTACCTTACATTTTCAGTTTGTCTCCAGAAACTCTGCACTATTCCCTGCATACCGCATTTGCCTTCCGCTTCCCTTCTTGTCCGCTTTCTCACTCCTACCTTACATTTCAGTTTGCTTCCTCTTCCTCTGACTTCTCCCAACTCTTCTTATCACTGGGTTGATCATGTGCACCTTGCTGCTGACTTTTGATGTGTGATTGCTCTCTTCAGCTGCCTCCCTGCTATGCTTGTCTGCTCTACGTAGCCACCCACTGTATCCCACCTGTCCTGGACCCCAGTGCAGCCCAGGGTGTGCATAACCCAGCCTTTTGATTTCTTGGTCATAGGTAACCGCAAGTGGTTCTGGGACTTTGCTACAAGAACCAAAAAGGAACGCTTCTGGCCAGCTGTTGGGAATTGCACCGCAGCCTTGAGGTGGCTTGAACGCTACTACTGCTTCCAGGGTAACCAGTTCCTGCGCTTCAACCCCGTCTCAGGAGAGGTGCCTCCCAGATACCCTCTGGATGCCCGTGATTACTTCATGTCCTGTCCTGGCAGAGGTGAGAAAGCCCCAGCATCTGGGACCTACTGGAATTTATCCATGCTGGCTGAGCTTGCTGACCTCATATGCCCACCTCTCATCTTAACTCTGTAAGCTAACATCTTAGGAGTGAGTTCTCCCATTATCCGCAAACAGAGGAATATTCTTACTAACCCTGGCTATCTCTCCATCAGCAGAACCTACTCTAACCCCAACCTCCCTCCCTCTCTTCCAGGCCATGGTAGACCCAGAAATGCAACGAATAGCACCCATCCTATGCATTCACGCTGTAGCCCAGATCCTGGCTTGACTGCATTAATGTCTGACCACCGTGGTGCCGCCTATGCCTTCAGTGGTGAGAGACTACCCCAAATTCCCATCTCTAGCCTCCTGTCTCTTTTTCTTGTACCTTTCTTCTCTTACACAGCCCCTCCACTTTCTTCACCATGTACTGTATTTTTGTCCCTGCGCCTCACCTTCACTTTGCACTCCTATCCCCTCAGATGCGTACTTTCAGCCTTATCTTTGATTGTCCAGCCTTCCTTCCACATCTTCTACCTGTCTGATTCTCAGTGGCACCTACTCCCCTGTCTGTGTACTCAGTGGGACCCTTCTATCCCAGCAATTTCTCATGTTTCCCTTGCCCTGTTGAGTCCTCTGGACTCAGTGTGTCCACGCCTGATTGTATCTGTTGCTCTTGCATGTCTCCCTGAGACTTCTGGCTCGCTTGCTCTCTGGATCTGCCTGTGTCTGTGCCTCCTTGTGTTGTTTGCTCTCACACCTGCCTTTCTGGGTATTCTGGCTCCCCTTCATTTATTCAGGAACTCATCTTTCCAAGATGCTTAGTTCTTACATCCTGGTCTCTGGACTCAGCATCACTTAGGGATGAAATGTTCCCACCGCAAAGAACAGAAAAGAAGCATTGCATACTCCAGACCCTTAGGATGTAGCTTCAGGGAGACTTTTACTTTGAATGTCCAATGAAGAGACCCATCCCTTGTCCTTTGTCATCAGTTGGCAAAAGCCACCTCACGATACTTGGGGACATATAACTCCTCAGGCAGGTAGTGATGGGGCACTGTCTACACTGAAGAGATCTACAAAATGGAGAGGAAACAACCACATTACATTCAACCTGAGGTATATGTGGCATTTCATGTGACCAGCAAAAGTGGCATAAATGGCAAGTGCCCAGAAAAGTGAAATTACCTTTTTAATTCTGAGCAAATATAGCATGTTGTGACTAACAGGTTCTACTGAGAAATATATAGCTACAGGGAGAGTGTATCCTCTCAGCATGAATGCATATCTTAATGAGAACATATAGCTGCAACAAAACATACATGTTGTGACTATACATAACTGGGCTGAGAACACATGTCATAGTAAGAACATGTAAGTGCCAGAGAGTATGCATATATGGTAAGCATGTGAGATCATTGGGGGAAACTACAAAGTAAGTGTGTGGAGGCGTGTGTTTGGGGGGGCAGAGATTGATTGGATCATGCTAGTTTGGAGTACCAAATAGGACCAAATGAATATGTCAGGTGGACAATTGAATTTGAGCCTAAAGTTCAAAGAAAATGTTGTTCTGAGTGGAGAAGAGGTCAGGCTTGCCCTCGGCATACGGTCTGTGAGAGCACCGAGGGAGCCAAAGCTATTTAAAGAAGGAAAGAGGACAAAAACAGGAACTCAGATCTCTTAGATATAAGACCAAAAAGGATAATCAAAAAGATAAGCAGCATACTGGATAAGTCTGGAATTGTAGGAGCCGAGATTCTTTTTTTGGAATGTTTAATGAAGAAGGAACGGTTAGGGCTGTAGCTTGGCAGAGGCTTGCTTAGCACACACAAAGCTCTGGCGATCTCCAGCGCCGTATAGACTGGGCGTGGCCGGTGGAGGCAGAGGACCGGAAGTCCATGAGCCACCCATGGCTCCATAACCGACATGAGAACTGAGACCCTGCCTGGAAGAAGAAAGGAACGCCAGGCAGTCAGGTGCTGCCGAAAGCCAGGAGGTAGAAATTAACCATTAGATTCGGAGGACAGTGCTGACCTTGATGAACAATTTCAATGGAAGATAGAAACACAAGTATAATTAGAGAGCAGTGAGGGGGAGGGAGGTGAGTGGGGCCTTAATTCTTTTAGTACATTACTACGAGACCAAGCGATTAGACAGATGGCTCAGCGAGTTAGCATGCTAGCTGTTCCAGTGTGAGAAACTAAGTTTGGATTCCCCAGGATCCATGAAAAAGGCCAGGTAAACCAGGATGTACACCTGTAACCCCATTACTGTTGGGGAGCAGAGGTGGGAGAATCATTGGGGTTTGCTGGCTAGCTCTAGAGTCAGTGAGCGATCTGGTTTTCAAGAGAATGGGGTGGGGAGAGGGGAGAACGGCTGATAATGCAGGGTAGCCGACATCCTCCGGTGGCCTCTGCACACATGCATGAGTGCACGTGTCTTCCTCCACACACATGTGCATATGCCTCACTCACATATACCACACACACTTGCTGAAGCCTTGTCTGCTGCTCTCTGTGGTTGCCTCTCTATCCGGCCTGCTGACTCCAGCTCCAGTAGAGCCACAGTCCCCAGCATGGTTCTCCTCTGACCTTCCCTATTTCTTCTTGGCCTTGGCATGCATCTTTCCCTCTCACGACTCAAACCTGCACCCACGGCTTGTCCTTTCACTGTGTTAGCTTTCACACCACCTCTTGATATCCCACAGGCTCTCACTACTGGCGCCTGGACAGCAGCCGTGATGGGTGGCATAGCTGGCCCATTGCTCATCATTGGCCCCAGGGGCCTTCGGCAGTAGATGCTGCCTTTTCCTGGGATGAGAAAGTCTATCTGATCCAGGTGTGTATTGAGAGTGAGGTTTAACATGGAAATGAGGACAAGGCTATACAGGTCGATGTTGATTACTCTCCCTTGTCCCCTAGGGCACTCAAGTATATGTCTTCCTGACAAAGGGAGGCAATACCCTAGTAAGTGGTTATCCAAAGCGACTGGAGAAGGAACTCGGGAGTCCTCCTGGGATCAGCCTTGAGACTCTGGATTCGACCTTTACCTGCCCTGGTTCTTCCAGGCTCTATGTGACGGCAGGTGAGGAGCTTCTGGGTGCTAAGGGGTCTTCTTCTGCTAACTCTTCATGGCACAGATGATCAGGAGGTCATGAAAAAGGCTAAATGAAGATCCTCGTGATATAGAAGCCGTGTTAAGTGTATTGCCTTTTTTTTCCAGGACGGCGGCTATGGTGGCTGGACCTGAAGTCAGGAGCTCAGGCGATATGGACAGAGCTTTCTTGGCCCCATGAGAAAATTGATGGGGCCCTATGTTTGGAAAAGTCCCTTGGTCCCAACTCATGTTCTTCCAATGGTCCCAGCTTATACCTTATCCATGGGCCCAATTTGTACTGCTACAGCAGTATAGACAAACTGAATGCCGCCAAGGTGGTTCCTCAGCCCCAGAAAGTAAACAGCCTCCTTGGCTGCAGCCAATAAGAAGAAGCCCTGATTGGAATTACCCAGTGCAGCTCAGCCACCTCTCCATTTTCATCTTAATAAAACCAGACGGCTTCTTCACGTAAATCATGGGGCGTTGATTGTGAAACAGTCTTCTTCATTTGAATTGAAAAGCTAGCAACTCTCTTTTTAAAATACGTATTAATCATTTTTAGAACATATAGGAATGTGTATGGGCATGATCATTTTTAGAATGTGTGTGAATGTGTATGGGTGTGATCATTTTAGAATGTATGTGAATGTGTATGGGTGTGATCATTTTAGAATGTATGTGAATGTGTATGGGTGTGATCATTTTAGAACGTATAGGAATGTGTATGGGTGTGATCATTTTAGAATGTATGTGAATGTGTATGGGTGTGATCATTTTAGAATGTATGTGAATGTGTATGGGTGTGATCATTTTAGAATGTATAGGAATGTGTATGGGTGTGATCATTTTAGAATGTATGTGAATGTGTATGGGTGTGATCATTTTAGAATGTATAGGAATGTGTATGGGTGTGTGCACATGAGTGCAGGTGCCCACATAGGTGAGAGGAATTGGATCCCCTGGTGCCGGAGATACAGGCACTTATAAGATGCCCGACGTGGGTGCAGGGGAGCAAACATGGATCCTAGTCAAGAGCACTGTGAGCTCTTAAAAGCTGAGCTAGCTCTCCTGCTCTAGCAACTACTCTTTTGAGACTCCCAAGCTCAAACAAGGCCATATTTGCTTGCTTTTCCTTTTACTTCTTCTAATTCCTCTGAGCCTCCTCCCCTTCCCTCCTTGTCCCTTCCCTCCTCTCCCCCTCCTCCTCCTCCTTCTTCTTACAGGGTCTCCTGTAGCCTAGGCTGTCTTCAAACTTTCCATTTAGCCAAGGATGTCCTCGAACTTCTCTAACCTTACTGCCATGACCTTTCCAGTGCTAGAGTTACAGGCATGCACCACCATGCCCAGTTTGTGCCACGCTTGAGATCAAACCCCATACGTTGTGTCTTTTGGACAAGCACTCTACCAAATGGGCCACATTCCCAGCTCAGAACATGATGTATTCCAGTCTACACACAGTGAGAAAAAAGGACCAGAGTAGGAAGAGAAACTGTTGGGTATGCATAGCATGTAAGAGAGCTAAGACTCTGACCTAACTTGCAAATTGACCACAACTGGTCCTAGGGCATCAGGAGCCTAGTGCTTGGGGGCAGCTATGCTATTCAAAGTGTAATGGCTTGGAGTTGCTGTGAATGCTCTTCTATGGGGGGGGGGTCAAATTGTAGCTCTGAGTGGTTCTGGTAGAAATCAGTGGTCACAATTTCATTGCCTTGAGTTAAGCCCAAGTGGAGTGAAGGCAAAGTGAGAAAGCAAGAATACAAGGTGTGCATCAGTGGCAGATTGGGGACAGAAGGAACGACTCTGATAACTGGAACAGTGACGTGTATGTATAGAACCAGTCTCTGGGGGATTCTTCTGGGGCCTGGCACTGTTGCACGGAGAGGCTGCTTGTTCGTCCCGGCCACCTGGCTAGCTTAGCCCAGAAATAACCACACAGAAACTGTATTAATTAAAACACTAAAACACTGCTTGGCCATTAGATCTAACTTCTTCTTCTTCTTCTTTTTTTTTTTTTTTTTTTTTTTTTGGTTTTTCGAGACAGGGTTTCTCTGTAGCTTTGAAGCCTATCCTGGAACTAGCTCTTGTAGACCAGGTTGGTCTTGAACTCACAAAGATCCGCCTATCTCTGCCTCCCGAGTGCTGGGATTAAAGGCGTGCACCACCACCACCCGGCAGCTCTTATTGGCTAACTCTTACATATTAGTTTAACCCATCTCCATTAATCTGTGTATCGCCACGTGGCAGTGGCTTACCGGAGATTCTAATGGGCAACCGTCTCAGGTGGAGGATCCATGGCTTCTCTAACTCCGCCCTTCTTCCTCCCAGCATTCAGTTCTGTTCCCTCCCCCACCCTCACCCCGCCTACCTAAGTTCTGCCCTATCAAAAGGCCAAGGCAGTTTCTTTATTCATTAACCAATGAAAGCAACACAAATGCAGAAGGACCTCATACAGTCTGCTGGTAGGAGGGGTCTGGCTTCCCTTTGACCCTCCATGGTGCTTGCACCCTAGAGGCCAGTAGATGCTTCCCACAAAGAAGTTACAATGCTTGGTTCTTTTCTGCTCAGATGCCAACCAAAACTTTAGGCTCCAATACAACCATCTGGTTAGAGTTGTAACAGTGGATCTCAGCTGAGAATCTATTCCCTTCCAAAATCAGCTGAGATTGGAAGCTGGTTTATTTTAAGGCAAAAAAAAAAAAAAAGCTTGAAACTCTAGCTGGGTGGGGTGGAGATGTTTGTTTTTATTTATTTTATGTGTTTGGGGGTTTTGCCTGCATGTGTACTGTGCAGTATACTGTGTTTTTGCCTAGTGCTGGTGGAGGCCAGAAGAGGGCACCTAATCCCCTGGGACCAGCATTACTAGACAGTTGGGTGCTGCCATGTGGATGCTGAGAATTGAACCTGAGTCCTCTGGAAGAGAAACTAGTACTCCTAATGGCTGAGCCATCTCTTCAGCCCCAAACTGGAGGTTTTATTCTGATCCCCTACATCCCACTCTCCATGACTTCTTCAAAATGGGTGTAGTGCTGCTCCTGGTGGCACAGGCCTGTGATCCCAGTTACTGGAGAGACTGGGTAGCCGAGGGGTCACCAAGCCAATGATTGCTGCTTGGGCTACAGAATGAGTTTAAGGCCAGTCTGGGCAACATAGTAAGGCCTTTTCCAAATAAAACATAATAAGAGGGTTGGTGATATAACTCTGTTTTAGTTAGGGTTTCTACTGCTGAAATGAGACACCATGACCACGGCAACTCTTATAGAGAAAGCATTAATTAGGGCGGCTCCCTTACAGTTTCAGAGGTTCGGTCCATTATCATCATGCTGGGGAGCGTGGCACCGCTCAGGCAGATGTGGTGCTGTAGTTGTAGCTGAGGCAACAAGGAGTCAACTGAAAGTCAAACTGAGGGAAGTCTGAGAAAAAAAAGAGACCTCAATGAAGCCCACCCACACAGGGACACACTTCCTCCAACAAGGCCACACCTACTTTAACAAGCCACACCTCCTAATAGTGCCATTCCCTGTGAGAATGGGGGTCAATTACCCTCAAACTACCACACACTCAGTGGTGGAATGCTTGTCCAGCATGTGTGTATACCTATTTTTGAATGTGTGTGTGGACATGTGTGTAGGTAGGTGCCTGCATGAGGCCCAAGGTCAATGCCAAGATTCCTCCTGGACCACTCTTCCTGCTTCCCAGTGAGGCAAGCTTTCTCTGCCGAACCCAGCACCCACTGTGAACGGCTAGCCTTGCCATTCTCACTGCCTCTCCCGGGGCTAGAATTACAGGAGAATGCTCAGGCCCCAGCGTCTCCCCATTCAGCATTTGTGGGCTTCTGATGATGCCAACCCAGGTTTTTCCTGGGTGCAGCAAGCGCTTTCACCCCGAGCCAGCTCTCCAGCCTCTCTCTGCACCATTTTATGGCCATTATCCACCACGCTCCCGACTGTGTCCTCTCAGTTGCGGAAAGGTATTGAACGCAAATGTTTCCCCTACTTCTGCTGCCCTGTGGCCAAACTGTTGCTCTTCCTCACTCACAACTGTTTCACTGTGAAGAAACCCCTCAATTCCAGCTTCCCAGGCATCTTAGGGTTTTGTTGCTGTAAAGAGACACCATGACCACAGCAACTCATATGTATAAAGGAACACATTTTTTAATTTTTATTAATTAATCGATTAATTTTTTCCAGCTTGATCAAGTGTCCCCTCCCTCCCTCCTCTCCTCCCAGTCTCTTCTACCAGCCTCCCCTCTTTTCCCATCTCCCCAAACCAGTCCTCTTCCTTTCTCCTCAGAAAAGGGCAGGCCCCCCATGTATATCAGTCAGCCATGGTTATCAAACTGCAGTGAAACTAGGCACTCCTCTCCTATTGAGGCTGGATGAGGCGACCCAGTAGGAGGAAGGGGTCCCCAAAGCACGTAACAGAGTCAGAGACAGCCCCTGCTCCCACTGTTAGGAGTCCTACAAGAAGACCACGCTACACATCTATAACACATGTGCAGAGTGCCTAGGTCAGTCCCATGTTCTCTTACAGTAATATTTCATTTGAATTTTAATAAATAAAGCTTGCCTGAAGAGCAGAGAGTAAACAGCTACACTGATCAGCCTTAGCGACCAGGCAGTGGTGACATACACCTTTAATCCCAGTAGCTACACTAGTTTGCCATAAAAACCGGGCAGTAGTGGTGCATACCTTTAATCCCAGCACCAGAGAGGAATACAAAACAACTCTTACACACAGTCTCATTCTGAGATTCGGACTGAGGTAGAGGTAAGAGTCAGAGTCAGTGACTGGCTGTTTTGCTTTTCTTTTTCTTTTTTCTTTCTTTTTTTATTTTTTTGTTTGTTTGTTTGTTTGAGACAGGGTTTATCTGTGTAACAGTCCTGGAACTAGCTCTTGTAGACCAGGCTGGCCTCGAACTCACAGAGATCCACCTGCCTCTGCCTCCCGAGTGCTGGGATTAAAGGCATGCACCATCAATGCCCAGCTCTGTTTTGCTTTTCTGACCTTCAGGTTGAACCCCAATTTCTGTCTCTGAGTTTTTAGTAATTGCGCTCTCTGGTTGGTGGCTCAGTCTCTGTGAGCGCCTATGAATCCAGGTTAATTGATTGAGTGTGTGTGTGTGTGTGTGTGTGTGTGTGTGTGTGTGTGTGGTGTCCTTGGCCCTTCTGGCTCTCACAGTCCTTCCTCTCCCCTCTAAAGGAAAATGTTTAATTTGGGCTGGCTTAGTTTCAGAAGTGAAGTCTGTCGTTGTCATGGTGGGAAGCATGGCTGTGTGCAGGCAGACGTGGTGCTGGAGAAGGAGCTGAAGCGTCTATGTCTTGATCTGTGGGCAGCAGAAGGAGACTGTGCCACACTGGGCATAGCCTGAGTATATAAGACTTCAAAGTTTATCTCCACAGTGACACACTTCCTCCAAGAAGGCCATGCCTCCTAATAGTGCCACTGCCTATGGGCCAAGCATTCAAACACATGAGTCTATGGGGCCATTCCTATTCAAACCACCATACCATGCATGAGCCTAACCTACCTTTTTTTCTTTTTCCTTTTTTTTTTCCTTCAAGATAGGGTTTCTCTGTGTAGCCTTGGCTGTCCTGAAACATACGCTGTAGACCAGGCTGGTCTCAAACTCTTGGAGATTTCATTGTCTATGCCTCCCGAGGGCTGGGATTAAAGGCGTGCACCACCACCACCTAATCTACCTTTATCCTGCTTCCATGCACACCCCATTCCTACCCATGTTTCTGCTCTTCTCCCTTTTCACTGTATTCTAGTCCCTGAAAGCCATGCTTTGCTTCCCAGATTGAACACCAGGACTGAGCATTTGAATGAATTTCATAACAATACTTTCATTTTTCTGCCTGTCATTTTTAGCTATAAAAAGAGAAGGAGAAACAAGCTCCAACCTGGAGCAGAAGCCAGGAGCAAATCCAGTCCAGGTACATGGGTGGATCAGGATAGAGCCAGCGACTAGATCTAGAGTCAGCAATCTCCACCAGAACAAGTCCAACTCCAAGCCAGGGACTTCCGCAGCAGGGGGATCCAGACCAGGATTTACAGAAACAAATCAAAGCCAGCAACCTAGGACAAACTAGGCCTGAGACAGCAAACTCCAAGGGAGCAGAGCAAAGCACAGGAGCACTGAGCTATCTCCAGGAACAAGAGTAGCCAATGGGGTAACTAGAACCGTGACACTGACTGTACCACAAGGAACAACCATCTAAGCTTTGGATTCACTGGCACCTAGAAGATTATTCAACAGAATCTCAGACAGCCCCAACCACACCTATTAGAGGAAAAGATGAGTAGAAAAGGTAAGATCACATGCTACACCACAAAGAACAACACAATACCAGTAAAACCTAAAAACTCTACAAAAGCAAGACCTGAACAACCAAATATGGATGAACCAGAAGAAAATGACCTAAGAAATAACTTCAAGAGAATGTTTGAAATTCTTAAAGATGAAATGAGAAATTCTCTTAAAGAAATTGATGGAGAGACAAACAAAAAATTGGAATATGCCAGCAAATCACTTAAAGAAAATCAAGAAAAAGAAATCAAACATATAAAAAAAACTATCCAGGACTTGAAAACTAAAATAGAAACAATAAAGAAAACACAAGCCAAAGGAATTATAGAAACAGAAATCATGAGAAAAAGATTAGAAACTACAAATGCAAGCATGAACAGCAGAATACAAGAAATGGAAGAGAGAATCTCAAAGGCTGAAGATACAATAGAGGAAATAGACTCATTAAATTAAATAAAAATTGAAACATTAAATCTAACAAAGGCTTAACCCAAAATATCCATGAAATATGGGACTCCATGAAAAGGCCAAACCTTAGAATAATAGGTATAGAAGAAGGAGAAGTTCAACTCAGAGGCACAGAAAATTTATTTAACAAAATCATAGAGGAAAACTTTCCCTACCTAAAGAAAGATATGCCTATGAAGATACAAGAAGCTTACAGAACACCAAATAGACTGGATCCAAAAAAAGTCCTCTCGCCACATAATAACCAAAACACTAAACATACAGAGTAAATAAAGAATATTAAGAGCTGCAAAGGAAAAAGGCCAAGTAACATATAAAGGTAGACCTATCAGAATTACACCTGACTTCTCAGTGGAGACAATGAAAGCCAGAAGGTTATGGTCAAACATTATGCAGACATTGAGAGACCATGGATGCCAGCCCAGACTACTATACCCAGCAAAACTGTCGATCACCATAGAAGGACAAATCAAGGTATTCCATGACAAATCTAGATTTCACCAATACTTAGCCACAAACCCAGCCCTACACAAAATACTAGAAGGAAAACTTCAATCCAACGAAGATGGCTACATCAACAAAAACACAGACAATTAATGATCTCATAACAGCAAATCCCGAAGAAGAAAAAATGCACAAATTAACATCACCAACGATGAAAACTAAGTTAACAGGAGATAGCGGTCACTGGTCATTAATATCCCTTAATGTGAATGGACTCAACTCACCTATAAAAAGGCACAGGGTAACAGATTGGATGCAAAAACAGAATCCATCCTTCTTCTGCATACAAGAAACGCATCTCAACCTCAAAGACACATATCGTCTCAGAGTAAAGGGTTGGAAAAAATATATACCAATCAAATGGACCTAAGAAACAAGCAGATGTAGCTCTCCTAATATCTAATAAAATAGACTTCAAGCTAAAATCAGTCAAAAGAGACAAAGAAGGTCATTTCATATTAGTCACAGGAAAAATCCATCAAGAGGAAATTTCAATACTGAACATCTATGCCCCAAATACGAGGGCACCCTCATATGTCAAAGAAACACTTCTAAAGCTTAAATCATACATTAAATCCCACATACTAATAGTGGGAGACTTCAACACTCCCCTCTCACCACAGGACAGGTCAATCAGACAAAAAATGAACAGAGAAATAAGAGAACTAACAGATGTTATGACTCAAATGGACTTAACAGACATCTATAGAATATCCCATCCAACCAGAAAAGAATACACCTTCTTCTCAGCACCTTATGGAACCTTCTCAAAACTTGACCACA
Source organism: Ondatra zibethicus (assembly GCA_004026605.1). Lineage (NCBI taxonomy): Eukaryota > Metazoa > Chordata > Mammalia > Rodentia > Cricetidae > Ondatra > Ondatra zibethicus. The sequence goes on from PVIU01020433.1 coordinate 21,144, forward strand.
TACTCAGTAACAAAACAAACCTCAACAGATACAAAAAAATTAGAATAACCCAATGTACCTTATCAGATCACCATGCTTTAAAACTAGAAGTCAACAGCAATACCAATTCCAGAAAACCCACAAACACGAGGAAATTAACCAATGCTCATCTGAATCATCAATGGGTCAAGGAAGAAATAAAGGGGGAAGTTAAAGACTTCTAAAATTCAATGAATTGACCACACAACATACCCAAATTTATGGGACACAATGAAAGCAGTGTTAAGAGGCAAGTTCATAGTACTAAACACCTACATAAAGAAGCTGGAAAAATCCCACACTAGTGAATTAACAGAACAATTGAAAACTTTAGAACAAAAAGAAACAAACTCGGGCCTGGAGAGGTGGCTCAGCAGTTAAGAGCACTGCCTGCTTTTCCAAAGGTCCTGAGTTCAATTCCCAGCAGCCACATAGTGGCTCACAACCACCTGTAATGAGATCTGTTGCCCTCTTCTGGCCTGCAGGCATACATGCAGACAGAATAATGTATACATAATAAATAAATAAATCTTTTTTTTTTTTTAAAAAAGAAGCAAACTCACCTAAGAGAACTAGACAGGAAGAAATAATCAAATTGAGAGCTGAAACCAACAAAATAGAAACAAAGAAAACAATACAAAGAATCAATGAGACAAAGAGTTGGTTCTTCGGGAAAATCAACAAAATAGACAAACCTTTATCCAAACTAACCAAAAGGCAGAAAGAGAATATT
>PVIU01020433.1:21994-34051 GCA_004026605.1 Ondatra zibethicus
TGAAAAGGGGGACATAACAACAGACATGGAGGAAATACAGAGGATCATCAGGTCATATTTTGAAAACCTGTACTCCACAAAATTGGAAAACTTAAAGGAAATGGACAACTTTCTGGATAAATATCACTTACCAAAATTAAATCAAGACCAGATAAGCAAATTAAACAGACCTATAACTGCTGAAGAAATAGAAACAGTCGTCAAAAGTCTCCCCCCTCCCCAAAGAAAAGCCCAGGACCAGATGGTTTAAGCTCAGAATTCTACAGGGCTTTCAAAGAAGAAATAATACCAATACTCCTCAAATTATTCCACACAATAGAAACAGAAGGAACATTGCAAAAGAAAGAAAGAAAGAAAGAAAGAAAGAAAGAAAGAAAGAAAGAAAGAAAGATCTAGAACACAGACCATTTCCAACAGAAATTCCTATTGTTTAATCCCAGAATGTAAAAGTCTGAAAGGCTGATGGAGCTAGGGTTCTGCAAGCTCAGAATTCTGCCAAACTCTCTGATCATTAGTACATCCTTTGGTGGCGTATAAAAGGAACAATGAAGACTCAGAACTCGTCAGACTGAAAGCTATTGTCTAAAATTCAATTTCATGGGCATGACACAGAGTTGGAGTTTTTATTGCAGCAATCAATAATGAAAATCTGGGGTGAAATTAACTGTGTGAGCACGAAGAATCTAGATTGGGACAGACAAACGGGAGGCCTTCCCTGCTGCTGTCATCATCCTCAAACTGCATTGAGCTTTGTGACCCTGGGGTTCTCAGCTGGAGGCCCAGAGCACTCAGAAAGCATTTCATTTATTGGGGAGTCTCAACTTAAATGAAGCAGCAGGTGAAGCCTCTCTGATGCCACCACTGTTCAACATCTCCCTAAATAATTTTCTCCAAAATGCGGATGTGTGTGAGGAGAATGTGAAACCACTGCACCAGATGGCTCCGTGTGCAGAAAAAAGGTTTCCTGGGGATGAACCTGCTAAAGCCATCTCTAGGTGTGTGTGTGCCAGAAAGAAGAGCAAAGTGGTGGGAAAGCAGGAGGATTTTATATGACAGCAGGTGGGGTCTTTTAGCTGATACAGGCTGTACAAATTGACTGGAACTAGATGCCCTTGACTAACATAGTTGACTTTGGGGGTGGATTAAGGGAGGTTCCTGGTAAACAGAAACCCACCTATAGGCCTCTGTTTACCCAATAAAAATTCTTCTGCTACCCCCCACCCCCCCAAAAAGAGAAAGAATTAACAAAATCTAGCTTGAGGTCAGAGAAAGAGAATGTTGGAGTTTGACATGTCTGTCTGCAAACACCAGCTAAGCTTCTTCACTCTCTGTTAGGAAACTTAATCTCTCTGAATTGTTTTATGTTTGTTTGATGTTTGGATTGGTCCAGGCTGGCCTCAAACTCTCTTTGCAGCTAAGGGTAACTTTGAACTCCCTTTTCTTCTGCTTCTACCTCCCAAGTGCTGGAATTACAGGCATGTGCCACCACCACACTGACATTCTCTGAGCTCTGTGTGTGTGTGTGTGTGTGTGTGTGTGTGTGTGTGTGTGTGTGTGTGTGTGTGTGTGTAAGCCCTGCAATAATGCACAAACTAGGATTATGTGTTGCATCAATAATTGTTCAATACAGCTACAGAAACCACTCTGGGCATTCCAAGAAGACAAGCAATTAAAGCAAAAAAGTTGTTACAAAGTTGAGTTTGGAGATGCCTGCGGGGGATAACAGCATTATCCGAACAGGGGGATAACAGCTTTATCCAAACACTAGGAAACTAACTGCTAATCATGGTTTAGAGGAGCAAAACAGAGAAGAGGTATTGCCTAAAGATGCAGAACTGGCTTGTACAGCTGATGCTTTTGGATCCATCCTTATTTCTTATTGATATTCAGGGACCACTGCTGATGTGGTTAGAGACGTGGATAGAAAAGGAGGGAAAGATTTCCCTTGTTTTCACCTTCAGACTTAACTGGGACCAAGCTGACAGAGAAATGCACGAGCTGTGGTTCTCAGACCCTAGGCTTAGGTGGTGCCGGGGTGTTACGGATAAGTGGGTGTGGAGGTGAGTACCAACAGGTGAAATCTGACATACCTACATCCATCACAACTCTCATGTTGTAAAAAATGAAACATGAAGTCATAGAAGCAAAGATAAAAATCTGTTGATTTATGTGGCTAAAACCTATGTAAGCAGATTTTGACTTCAAGCCGAGGGCAGTACAGATAGATGTTAAGTCGCTATTATCAGGCCTCTCTGTTCTGAGCCCTGCTGTTTTCTCCCACATTGGCCTCATTGTCAGGAAGGCACCACCTCCTTAGTGACAAGAAGCCTGCCAAGGCTTACACTGAGCTTGATAGTTCCAGGAAAATTCCTGGACCTGATTTCTGTGTTCTTCTTTAGCTGTGTGCTCATCTCGGAATTGACTGATCATTGTAAGTGTTGCAGCTCTGAGGGGAAAGGTATCCTGGCAGCCAGGAGCCAAGGACTGCCACAAAGTTACACCACACAACAAACCTCACACAGAGATTAAGATGCAGGAGAGTAGCTGCCTCTGCTGGGTGAGAAGCAGCAGAAAACTGAGCAGGAGGCAGGCTTTATTTAGTGTTTCTTGTGGGGAGGGGCAGGAGAGCAGAATTTCCAGGATGGAGATTGGTAGAATTTCTAGTCCTGAGCTGGAGGCAAGTCCAGGGATTGATGGGCTCTTGCACTCACGAATTGGTGTGTATTTGAACACAGGGGTTGGGTTTTCAAACCCCGAAGTGAGCTCAGACCCTACACCCTACATTCACTATGCAAGTGTAGCTCTGAGTTTGGAGCGCACTGTGAAATGGGTTGTGGGACGAAGAGCAGGAAGGGCAGGTCTCCAAGGCACAGCTTTCCCAGACCGGGTCACATAACTGAGGTTAGAACTGGTGAAAAGTGTGCCAATAGTAAAAGGTATTTATTCTCAGGAGTGGGATTTCTGGGTTAGATGCAATTTCTAGTTTTAGTTTAGTGTTTTATTTATCTATGTGGGGGCTGGATGAATGGGTCAGCAGTTAAGAGCATATAATGCTCTCCCAGATAACCCATGTTCCAAATCCAGAACTTCATATGCCAGGCAGCTCATCAGTTACCTGTAACTCCAGCTCCAGGGCATACAAAGCTCCCTTCTGGCCTTACTCTTCCTCCAATACACACAAATAAAAAATAAATAAATCTCTTTTTTTAAATGTGAACTAAATAGGGTTGTGCACTCTTTAATCCCTATCCTCAGAAGGCAGAGGCAGGCAGACCTCGAAGTTTAAGGCTAGCTTGGTTTACAAGTTCCAGAACAGCCAAGGCTACACTAAAAAATTCTGTCACAAACAAACAAGAACACACACAGAAACAAAGTGTATGTGTCTGTGTAAGTGTGCCCAGAGGCCACAGGAGTAGGCTCTCCGGGAGTTACAGTTACAGTTGCTCCTGGGCTACCTGGTACAGGTTCTGGGAACCAAACTCGACTCTGCTACAAAAGCAACAAGTGCTCTTAACTACTAAGCCATCTCTCTAGCCACTTTGTCCCTATTTTTTTAGTTTTTAAATTTATAAAAACAATTTGAAACAAGATGTGGATATGTAGCCCAGACTGGCCTCAAACTTGAGCTCCTCCTGCTTCCGACTCTTCAGAACTTTGTTTTTAGTTTCTTGAAGAATCTCCATGCCACAGAACTCGAACCTTTTAATTTTTAAAAGAGATTTATTTTTGTTTTATGCATATAAGTGTGTTTTGGCAGCGTGTGTGTCTGTGCACCACGTGTATGCAGTGCCCGCAGAGACCAGAAGAGGGCATCAGATCCCCTGGACCATGTGGGTGCTGAGGGCTCTCTTGATAGAGTAGCCAGTGCACTTAGTAACTAAGTCATCTCTGAAGTTCCCCAAACCAGACAGTTTTCTTTTAAGATGGAGTCTCTTTATGTAGCCCTGACTGTCCTGGAACTCACTTTGTAGACCAGACTGGACTCGAACTCACAGAGATATGCCTGCCTTTTCCTTCAGAGTGCTGGGATTAAAGGTGTGCGCCATCACACCTGTCCCCAAACCTAACTCTAACCTCAAATCATTTTCCAGCTTCTACCTCCTGTTTCTTCCAAGTTTCTCACATGGAAGTCCTTCCTCGCTTATCTACTTTCTGTTTGCTCAGTTCACCACACTGGGCACCTCAGTTTTCTGCTGATGTGGATGATGGGGGTTCGCAGCCTTCACCATGCTGAATTCAAAGGATGCTGTTTTTGCTTTGACCTTATTGGAAATCTTTGCAGCAGTTGATGCTGTTGGCCGTTTAATGTCCTTGAACTCCTTCCTTGGATCGGGTCCATGCTGTTAATTTCTCTCATCTCCTCTCTTACTCTCAAGTTTCTCCTCAGTTTCCTTCCTGGCCTGTCCTTTCTTTTGCTGGCTCCCTAAGCCCTGGCATTTCTAGAGTTCAGATCTTAGTGCTGTTGGGGCCTAGGATATTTCTAGTGTCTTTAAAAAGTTCTTGCCAGGCCTGCAGCCTGATTTCTGAATTCCACCTCATGTAGTATAGGAGAATATCTTATTCTATAGATGTTCATTTGCTTTCTTTCTTTCTTTCTTTCTTCCTTCCTTCCCTCCCTCCCTCCCTCCCTCCCTCCTTTCTTTCTTTCTTTCTTTCTTTCTTTCTTTCTTTCTTTCTTTCTTCCTTCCTTCCCTCCCTCCCTCCCTCCCTTCTTTCTTTCTTTCTTTCTTTCTTTCTTTCTTTCTTTCTTTCTTTCCTTCCTTCTTTCTGTTTTTCTAGACAGGGTTTCTTTGTGTAGCCTTGACTGTCCTGGAGCTCACTCTGTAGACCAGGCTGGCCTCTAACTCGGAGATCTGCCTGTCTCTGCCTCCCAATTGCTGGGTTTAAAGGTGTGAGCCATCATCATCCAGATTTCTATAGATTTTCTAAATAAAAGCCACCACTCAGAAATACTGGGGTTTATTACTTTAAATACAAGAAAACCTATAATATAAGACAATATTTGGGCTTGCAAAATGGTTCAGGCAAGTAAAGGCTTGGTGCAAGCCTGATGGCCAGAGTTGCATCCCTGGGACCCACGCAGTAGGAGGAGAGAACCAACTCTTGCAATTGTCTCCTGAATTACACACACGCACCATAGCCTGCGTGAGCCCTCACGCATATATGCACACAAAATAAATAAGTAAAAATTAATAAACCCCCAATTGTCACATGTAGTGAAGCATTATTTTTCCCTAAAAGTGTTAATATGGATGAAAATTCTGTTCTTCCATATAGATGACGTGGGCACCAATTGGCAAGGAATACTAATTGATTGGTCTATCCAATTTAATAGCATAATTCCATGATACATTGAGTATGGCAGCATGTGTTTATAATCTCAGCATCTGAAGACGAACCCAGTATGGAAGACACATATTTTTTCTTGTACTATAGCTAATTAGACTAGGGAGGTTTGAATGAGAATGGTCCCATAGGCCATTAGATTGAACACTTGGTACAACTCTAGTTGGTGGAACTGCTTAGGAAGGACTAGGAGATATGGCTTTATTGGAGGAGGCAAGTCACTGGGGACATTCCTGTTAGTTCTCTGCCTTGTTGATCAAGATGTAAGCCCTCAGCTACAACGCCAGCACCATGCCTTGCTCACCTGCTGCCATGCTCCCTGCCATGATGGTGATGGACTTCTTTCTTTCCAGAACTGTTAAGCCCTAGATAAGTCCCAAGTTGCCTTGGTCACGGTGTTTTGTGGCATAGCTACAGAAAAGTAACAGTTCTCATCAGATTGTCTGTGTCTCTGGGATTATCTGGAAATATTTCCCAGAATACCTCAGCTTCCTATTCAATGAGACTTAGAAAATTTTGGTGGGGCCATTTTAGGTGAGTGATATTCTGACATTTTTCATTGGTCAAAGCAAAAATCTAAAAGCTACTCCCCCAAGTCTATGCCTAACAAATTAATTGATCACTAATTTCTGTGACTTCTACCTCCTGATTTGCAATTTTCTCCATTCCTAATCCCACTGTATGGTCCTTTATCATCTCCTGCCTAGGCCATCTAAACTGCTTCCTAATTGGTCTCTACCCTTCCAACGTTGGCCTTTTCTTAAAGATTTATCTATTTATTTATTATTCATAGTGTTCTGCTTCATGTATCCCTGCAGGCCAAAAGAGGGCACCAGATCTCATTACAGATGGTTGTGAGCCACCATGTGGTTGCTGGGAATTGAACTCATGACCTCTGGAAGAGCAGCCAGTGCTCTTAAACACTGAGCCATCTCTCCAGTTCCTGCAATGCTGGCCTTCTATCTATTCTCCCTCAATACCCAGATGATCACATCTGCCGTTCTCTCACTTTAAGCTCTGATGATTTTCTACTGCCCTTAAAGTTCTGAACCCTCAACTGACCGTACAAGACCCAACTTGATTTGGCATTGTTCCATCCCTTTTGCTGTTTTCTGCACCATTAACACTTGCCTTCGTCTGTTTTCTGTAGTTATAGCTAAATGCCATGAACTGGGTAATTTACAGATAATAAAGATTTGTTCATTTTTTTATTTCTGGAGTTTTGGATGTACAAGATCAAGGTGAATATTTGGTGAGGTTCAACTTGCTGTTAGGACTCTGCAGGGTTTCAAGATGGCACAGGGCATCATATGGTAAGAGGAGGGAGTGCATAAAAGAGACACAGTCCAGCTGGGCTGTGGTAGTGCACGCCTTTAATCCCAGCACTTGGGAGGCAGAGGCAGGAGGATCTCTGAGTTCGAGGCCAACCTGGTCTACAGAGTGAGTTCCAGGACAGCCAGGGCTACACAGAGAAACCATGTCTTATAAAACCAAAGAGAGAGAGAGAAAGAGAGAGAGAGAGAGAGAGAGAGAGAGAGAGAGAGAGAAGAGCAACCAATCGGCTTTTACAACAGACCTGTCCTCCACATAACCCTTTACTCCATTAACCCATGAATGGATAAACTCGTGTATGAAAGCAGACCCTCATGACTTCCCGGGTCAGGGTGGATGGGAGGGGCTGAGACAGGACCTTACTATGTATAACTCAGGTTGGCCTTGAACTTATAGTCCTCTTGACTCAACGTGAGTTTGGGTGGAGATCTTTAACTATAGCAGCACCCATACTCTTCCTGTCTTCCTACTACTTTGAAAATTTCCTCTTCGTCAGCCTAATATTTACTACCTTTATCCTGTTCTCTCATTTAAATTCTACTTCCTGTGTGGGCCTTCCAAACCTCCCAGGCCAGACTAACCCTACCCACACAGTGCCCTGTGCATTTTCTTTAAGACACCATGTTTCTAACTACTTGCTTGGTGTCTCTTCTTTCTGTTAACTTTGAAATGGTATGGAAACAGGAACTCTCTTACCTTGTTCCTTTGGGTGTTCTTAGCACAAAGGACAGTGCTTCATACGTTACAATTATTTGTTGAGAGTGAATGAATGAATGAGAAGATACCTTATCCTTCTAGAAAAACCTTGCTCATTTCTCAAGGACTCGGGTCAGGTTCCACCTCTTCCAGTGGGATCCAGCTAAACCAGATTCATTTGGGGATCCTTTTGTCCTGCGTGGGAACCAACACGGTTTATATATTATAGGGCCTTGTTAGATTGCAATGAACTTTTGAGTGATGGGCTTTGGGGGTTTTGTTACACTGTTCTATTTTTGCACATATGTGAAAATGTCCACAACAAAAAGTTAAAATGTTTATATGTACCACAAGATAAGTAAGAGTATATTCAAAGACAACCTTGGAGTACCTGCTTTGAACTAGTGAGGGTATGATAAAGATTATTCATCCAGATCTTGTGTGTGTGTGCGCGCACACGTGTGTGTGTGTGTGTGTGTGTGTGTGTGTGTGTGTGCGTGCGTGTACTTTTCCACTTCTGGAAAATTCCTTAGAAGACAAACACAAGATGAAATAATGAATTTAGTTTGGGCACTGTTAGATGCATCTCTGCTCAGTTGTTCAGTATGCTCTGAGTTCACGATCAAAGCTCAGGGGACCATACTCTTAGGGGTTCTGCCTCTTTTCATTTATGATGGGATCTGGGTCAGCGATCTGATGACTGCTAAGACCTACCTCACTGCCCACGCAGGGCCAGCAGCGAACAGGAATATAGCAAGCACCCAGCAGTTCTTCCTCATATTTTCCACTCTCATTCTCCACTTTCCTTTAGTGAATTTCTACATGGGAGCCGGGGTGGGGGACTGTGTCACCGCTTTATGTTCAGAGACACAAGCAGAGTGTTAAGAAATAGCTCAGCTTTGGTCTAGTTTATTCTGTGACTGCGGGTAAGTCGCGTTACCCTTCAGAATGTCAGCACCTGCCTTTCAAATTCGAGAATAACAATTGTGGGGATTGCACAGTGTTGATCTGAGGATGAATGCATGCAAACGGTTGAACATAGAGCCTGGCACAGAGCAAGCGGTCAATAAATACGCGCTATTATTATCCCCAGGACGTCAGGGAGTGCTGCCCCAAGAGCCAGAGAGCAGCCGGCTGCCAGCCTCTCGAGGCGCGGCCGCGGTCTCAGCACCGCCCCAGTGGGGATCAGGCTCCCAGCTTCGGGAGCGTCTCCCGGCGTCTGTGCAGTACCAGGGCCCCGCGGACGCGAAAGGTGAGTTGGTGGCGTGGAAGGGGAGAGCTGGGTAGCGGTCCTGGGAGCCCGGTGCAGCCACGCGGGCTAAGCTGGAAGCAGGGGCCGCAGGGCTCGCGGAGGGACAAGGGTCTGCAGGGTGCGGCTGGGGCAGCCGCCGCTAGTGCAGCGCGCGGAGGCAGGCGCGCCCCGCCCCGCCCCGGCCAAGATGGCGCCCCTCCCCCTCCCGCGCGCGACTCCGCCGCTCGGGGCGCGGCCCCGCGGTCTGCGCGCTCCTGGGCGGGGGATGTTGTGATGGAGAAGCTGCGGCGGAGCGGGAGCCCTGCAGCCTGAGCCACCTTCGCCACCTGGGCCTGGGGCCTCGCCGCACAGGTAGGAGCTGCCCCGGCCCCGGCCCAGCCCCGGGAGCGGGATCCCCAGCCCCAGCAGCCTGCAGCCCTTGCAGCCCCTTCCTCGCAGGGTCTAGGTCCCCGGACCAGGCCTGATGCCCCTGCCTCATCCCAGCGCCGCCTTCCTACCGCGGGCCTGCAGACCGCCCTCCGCAGGGTTCACTTCCATACTCACACCGACCCTCTCCCCATCGCTATGCTTCTTGATCCTCCAGGATGCCTTGAGGTGGTGGTGGGGGGGGGGGAAGCGAGGGGCGGTGGAAGAGTGGGGGAGGGGGAGGTCTAGTGCTGGGAAGGGGACTTGGAGCCGGGCAGGAGCCAGGCCGCCTGATTCCAGTCTAGAGTCCCAGGCCTGGGATCTGTCAAGCTGCCTTCTGTTGTCCTCAGCGACCGAGGGGTGTGCCCTGGGGCCGGCGAGGTCCTCATGGCAGCCGGAGAGAGAGGCCTAGCAGTGGCTGAGTGCTCTTCGGAGCCGTTTCCCCCCTCCATTTCAGAGGTTATCCCCAGCCTCTTCTGAGTTCTGTTTGTCTATTGCGTTCTGAACCCCCAACTTCCCATTCATTTTTAAAATCCACTCCATTCTGTCTCTGACGTCCACCCGAGCTTCCAGGCAAGGTCACCGGAGCCCTCCCTGTAACTTCAATGGACCCATTGCTGAGAGCCTGTTACCTTTGAGAAGTGTCAGTTCAGTCTCCTTGAAGGTTTTCCTGGTTTCTCTCCTAGGCACTGTCTGCTGCTTCTCAGTTTCTGATGCTCTCTTCCTCTCTTCTCTGCATATGTGGCCCTGGGTTCTGGCGTGAGCTGCGTTCTTTTACTTTGCCCTTTCTCCCTTACCAGTTCCTCTATTTCCAACTCTTTAAATTTAATACATAAGCTGTGGAGTCCCAGATTTATTTGTCTGGCCCAGACCACTCTGATGAAATCCAAACTCACATATGCCCAACTGGCCTCTGGTACCCTTTTCATCATCCCACAGGAATTTCAAACCTATAGACTCCAAGGTGAATTAGTTTTAACGTCTCTTGTTCCCCTTCCGTATCTGCTGTTCCTTCAGACCCCAAAATGGCAGCTGTCCATTCAGTTCAGGTTCTGCTCACACTGGTTTTCTGAGCGACGTTCTCCCTCCCTCCTCCATATGTAATTTCACGCAGTTCTGTGTTGCCCACTACTTCAGTAATTCCCAGGTCTGTTAATTTCATTTGATTCCAACTCTTGTCGAACTTACTGTAGATGCCCTCCACTGTTCCAGTCGCATCCATTGCCTACCCCTCTTAGCTGTTATCAGCACTGGATTCGTAATGGTCACTTTAAAATGCGTCTGATCATTCATTCGTTCAACAGATAGGATTTGAGCCCCTGATATTTGCAAGGCATGGCATTAGGCACTAACGATGTAATCATAGAACAGAATAGACTGGTTCTTGTCCATAGAGAAATGAGGGTCTGTGAAGGAGTCAAACGAGAATGGCATTGAAAGGGATAAACATGAAGGAAGACGCACGGTGCTTTGACAGACCTGAAAACGGAAGCTAGACTGGCTGGGAGTCAGCGTGAAGGGGTCAAGGGAAGGTTGCGCTGAGGAGTGCTTAGTTTGACTAGAGTGTAAAGGGGGAGTTGGTATAATGAAGTCCCAGAAATGGGCTGAAGGGAAACCGTGTAGAACAAAGACCATGATGCCTTCCAGGAATCAAAGAAAGCTGCTTTGGTTGGAGAGGTCAATTATAAGAGTAGGGTCCAGAAGGGAGGAAGGCCATGGGCAAGCTAACAGGACAATTTAGACAATGCTAAGGATTTTGACCAGAAGGTCATTGACTCTGGCGCAGATTATGGTTGATAGTGGAGGAACTACAGAGTGGATAAGTCCAGAATTTTTTTCTCAGAACGAGGTCGTTGTCTAGGAATGAATTTACTGTAAGCAGCAAGGGTGAAACGTGTCTAGGATTGTACAATACTGGACAACAGAATGGGCGGTCATTTCATCCCATGGCCCCTGAAAGAGAGTGAGATAAGGTGATAGGAATGAGAAACAGGAATGAATATTAGTTTGAGAGACCTTTGGGAGAGGTAGATGGAGTTGTTGGGTAGAGAGTTGATTGTACATGTCTGGAATTCAGGTGAGGGAGCTTGAAATTTGGAAATCATCATTGTATAGGTGACAGCCGAATCTGTGGACATGAATGAATACTTCTACTGAATACAGGACAAGGAAGAGAAAGGGGTATAGTAAAAACTGTGAGAAATCCAGTCCGTAATGGGTGAGAGGAAGATGAGCAAGCATGGAAGTCTAACAGGCCAAGAAAACAGTACCCATAGGCATGGGAAGAAATCCAGGAATATAGCGCATGGGAGCTATGAATGAGCACTGGGTGGGGGCTCACGGGGTTGAATTCTCCCGAGAGTACACAAGCCGACTAGGCATCCACTGGTTAAATGCCACGGGCCAGTGTTAACCTTAGTAGATGTTGTTACCTCTATTGCTGACAGTGAAGCAGGGGTAGAAAAGCCAGAAGGGAAGAGGGGGGTGGCCATAGTGAACGGGGAGAAAAGTGCACTGAGGAGCTCAGGGGAAGGTTAGGCTAAGAACTATTTTGTTTTTACGTTGAGAGAATGTAAATAGGTGCAGCCCTTGGCTTAGGCAAAAAGAGAAAGGAGAACAGATTCATCGAGTTTGGATATTTGAGGATATTCCCCAAATGGCTTCCCTTTCTCCTGTGAGTTTGGAAAGGAGACAGAGAGAGAGAGGACGGATGATCCAGGAGAATTCCGACTGAAAGTTGTCCTTAGACCTCTACATGTGTGCTGTGGTGAGGGTGTGAATGCACACAAAATACATAAATAAATATAATTAAAATTAAAAACAAAGTGCATATAGGTGTCAGTAATTGTTCTAGATGTCTGTTTCCTACTACGCAGTAAGGAGCTGTGCAGTGACTCCCTAGAGTGTGACTTCTTCCTGGGGAGGATCCATGTCCTATTGTGGGGGGATATAGACATGGGGGGGATGTAGGTGTGTATGGGGATATAGGTGTGGGGGGATATAGGTGTGTGTGTGTGTGTGTGTGT
>PVIU01020434.1:0-33967 GCA_004026605.1 Ondatra zibethicus
CTGTCACCACAGTCCTGTCAAAAGCGTGGCTGTCACCACAGTCCTGTCAAAAGCGTGGCTGTCACCACAGTCCTGTCAAAAGCGTGGCTGTCACCACAGTCCTGTCAAAAGCGTGGCTGTCACCACAGTCCTGTCAAAAGCGTGGCTGTCACCACAGTCCTGTCAAAAGCGTGGCAGCTGTTAATAGCCTTATAGCCCTTACACTTCCTACCTTTCAGTCCAGCCTCTGTTTATATCATTACTTCCTTTACCCGTTTCACAGAGACATCACTAATTCTCCCACCACTGCCCTCTCCTCCGGTTGTTCCTGTGCATTGTACACTGGATTTGGCACCCTCTGGTCTTTGTTCAACTTCATCTGCATTTCTAGTGCATCGATCTCCCTGTTTTCTCCTATTTAATCAACTGTCTTTCCTTATTTCCCTCCTGAGATAACTTCATTTCCTTATTTATTGTTTTAATTGCACACTTGTCAATATCTTAACTTTCTTTCATTTTATTGTCTTAAATCCTACAAAGTCTAACTACTAGATGATCCAACTCTTTTTTCCTTCTCTGCATCTGAGTAGCCAAACAAAACTGGGCTGAATAGATAGCACTCACAACAGCAGATTGCAATGTTCAGTTCCTTTTTAATTTCAAAACCCAATAGCAATTAAAGTTACCTGGCTCTAGCTATCTTAATATTTACTTCTGGTCTACACTCTCACGTTCTCCAATGAATTTGGCTACATATTATATTTTTAAAATGTTCCCTAAATCTTTACCCCATCCCTTAAAGACTGCCCCCTAAGCACATGGAGATCTTAGGTGTTAATTACAGAAAATAGATGCTCTATGTGGGCTTTCCTCAACTTCTTGACACCAAATGCAGGAGCCCATCGATATTTGCCATCTCTCTTCCTTCCTTCTTGTGAGAGTCTATTTCAGAGACATCTCTCAGCATTTACTCCATCAGCCATCACTGATTTGCCACTTATTGTACTTGTTTTCCACTTAGTCATTACAATAATTTTAGCCTTTTAAAAAATCAGTACTATTTATACTCATAACTTCCAGTAACTCCAGTTCCAGGGGATCTGATGTCCTCTTCTGGCTTCAGCAAGTTAGTGCACGCACACACTTAGAGTATATAAATTTATGCAGGCACATGCACATACACATAAAAAATAAATATAAAATTAGTATTCAGTGGCCTTTGGATATTCACAATATAATTGAACAATTCCTTGTCTCTACTTTCAAAATATTCCCATCATCTGCAAAAGAAGCCTAATTCTCACTAAGTGGTCATTGGAACAGCCACCGCTTCTAATAGACACTCTTCTGTTCTTTGTCTTTATGGATTTACTTGTTCTAAATATGCCACTGTAAGGGAATCATATATTCTGTGACCTTTGTGCCTGGATTCTTTTATTTCATATATTTTCGGGGTTCTTTCACACTGCTAGCATGTACTAATATTTCATTCTATCTGTGACCGAATGATATTAATATCGTGATGAACGCATATCACAGTGAGCATGCCAGCGTGTTCAACCATCCATCAGCTGGTAGACCTCACTGTTGCTCCTTCTCCAGCGCAGCTGTGGTTTGCTTTCTGGAGGCTATGCCTGCGAGCAGAGCGGCTGGGTCACGCGGTGACTCTGTATTTAATGCTCTGGAGAGTTCCATGCCTTCGTCCAGCTTATCTCCTCTTAGCTGCTTCTCAAGACAACTTCTCAGGAAACGTTGTCTACTGGCTCATCCTTCTTTTCACAGGATCGAAGACAGCACACCTCCAGGCCTCGTTCCATGCCCTTCTCCTTCTTCTTTCTGTATATGCCACCCCACAATCCATTCTGGTACTCCTCCAGTCTCTCCTCCAAACTTCAGCCAGTGGGACATTTTCAAAATGCAAATCTAGCCACCCTACCACTGTTTCAAAAATCTGACTGCTTTAGGAAAAGCCGAAGGTGCCTAAACTCCCTAACTGTGTCTGGCTTCCTTTGGCTAGCCTTTCCGTCATCCTTGACACCGGAATCCTATGACTCGGTTGTGTGCTCTCCATCTACTCCAGGTCTTTGACCTCATTGTTTTCTCTCCCTGGACCATCCTTCTGTCTACCTTTTTCTCCATTTCTTAGTTTCTATCCTTCACAGCTCTGTTGATTCATTGCTTCTCCTTTGAAGCAATCCCTGGTCGCCTACTACATGTGACTAAGTTTGGAGAGATAGCTTTCAAAGAGGAAATTTGGTAAAAATAGAATGCTCTGATGATTCTCAATCCAATCTGATTGATATCCTCACAGAAATTAGGGTGCAAACAACACAGAGGAAGCAGCTAAGGAACAAAGGGAAATTCAGGCAGTGCAGACTGAAGGAACTTGATTTGGGGATATACTTAGGAGTTCTTGGTTTTTGTTTCATTGGGGTATTTTTTGTTTCGGTATTTTCATTTATTTCTATTTTGTTTTACTTTGTTTGTTTCTTTGTTTTGAAACAGTTTTCCTACATAGCCCAGGCAAGCTTTGCATTCATGATCTTTCTGTTTCAGTCTTCCAAATTCTGGGATTACAGGTGTGTCTCAGGGCAGCCAGCTCATTAAGGAGTTTCCAAGCACTGGAATTACATTCTCCAGAAGTTTCTACAAATTCTGTAATATTCCTTAAAATTAAATTAGAGCTCAAATTTTGTTAATAGCTACCTAAAACTAAATACATCTCCTTACTACAGCGCTTTCCAGGGGCTTTAACATGAAAATGCTTACGGGGATTGCAAAGAGGACACACAATTTCCTCAATGTATGTAAATTCTTGACTCATTTTATTTGCAGAATATCTCTAAGGTCTTACTACCATGTTTTGTACCTTTGGGAAACCCAAAGACAGAGCATTGTATATCAAAAGGGAAATTCAGAGGTCTTCCAGAAAACTAAGTTTGCATTTGAAAAAAAATCAAAGAATCTGCAAAGACAAAACAAATAACAAATCTTCAGAATACAGTGAGATGTCATTTAATTATCATAAAGAATTATGATCAGGAACAGGAAAGACTTCTAGTAGAATGAGTCAGTAAATATGATATTTAATATTACCAGGATTAGACTGAAACTAAGTAGAGTTCATCATGTCTTCTCCATATCAGTCAAGCACAAGCACTTAGTAGAAATATAAGAGGTAAATAATCCAAATTATTTAAATCATTCACATTTGGTGTGTAAGCCAGACCAGTACACAGAAATAGGCAACTACATTATTTAAAAATATAAAATAGCCCTTTGGTAGAAAGGTCAGCTCAGAATAGAATTAATTATGTGTAGGATTGATTATATGTAATAAAGAAATAATTTTTTTTCTGAGAGAAGACAGCAAACAGGCAGTTCAGGCTATATCTGTGGCAACCAAGGATCTCAGTTCCTTCCATTTCAAAATCCTGGAACTTAGGTTTGATCTTCCAGGTGAACTCATGGTCCAAACTGGCACCTACCAGAAAGAGGAAAGGCAGAAAGACTGGGAACAATCCCAGTTCTCACAGAGTCATTGTGTGTGGTTCTCTTGAAGGTTACACTCATTACTTTCATTTCCTTGGCTGGATGCTGGTCTCAGGTACATCTCTAATTACCCCAAAACTCAGGAAACGTCACTAATCTGGCCTGCCGCTCCACTAAATATGAATGAGAACCCATCACTAGAAAACTATATGGTATCTGGTAGCCATTGAAATGTCACTTACCCTAAAGGATTAGAAACAAGTATACAGATGAGTAAATATATTTAAGCCATATTACTAATTTGGAAATTACATACATACAGGGGCACGTATATTTAGCAGGTTTTATTCTGGCACATAATAGAATTTGGTACATAAAATAACCAATGAATTATTTCTGCAATCTCCATTTAAATTATATAATTAAATGACTTATTTTAATTCAGATGCAGAAGAGACTTTTAGGAAGCTTATAAACAGTATCGAGGCATTTACAAAGAATTTGAACTTCAATATATTTGACAATTTAATTTAATGTAACTTAAGTAATTAAAAAGACATCATTTGCTAATTACATAGCTTGAGAATTCCAAAAACTTAACCACTTTAAATTTATATATTCAGCTTAAAATATTTAAACATTTTTAATTGATTATGTTTGAAAAAAATAGTTGAAAGTGGTTGCTGAAATGCTATGTTTTAACACAGTAATAAAACTTCTAAATTGAATTCAAAAGATTAAGGGAAAAAATTAAGATATACCTGCAATAAGTTAAATAGTAAGTTTGGAATCAGAGAGTACCATGGGAACGTTGAGTTTCTCTGGAAGATTCTAATGGAAATAAAAGACTGTTCCACTCTCCAGCTGGGCAATTTTCTATGGAATTATTAGTATGTGTGTGCACGTGTTTGTGCGTGTGTGTGTGTTCCTGTGTTTACATGAGGGTACACACACAGAAGCAGTGGACAACTTCAGATGCTGTTCCTCAGCTGCCAAGCATCTTGCTTTTGAGATAAAGCTCCCACTGCCGGAAGCTCAGCAGTAAGAGAGTAGATGTCTCTGTCACCCTGCCTGCAGGTTGTAGGCACACTCCACCAAGACTAGTTTTGTTTTGCTCTGCTTTATTTTGTTGTTGTTTTTTTTTACTTTCTTTTTTTTATTTTTTTATGTGGGTTCTGGGGTTTAAACACGGCTCCTCATGTTTATGCTACAGCTTCTTTAGTGACTGAGCTGTCTCCTCAGCAAATCTTAAAGCCAGGCAGTGGTGGCACACGCCTTTAATCCCAGCACTAGAGAGGCATAGGCAGGTGGATCTCTGTGAGTTCGAGGCCAGCCTGGTCTACAAGAGCTAGTTCCAGAACAGGCTCCAAAGCCACAGAGAAACCCTGTCTCAAAAAATTAAAATCTTAAAGCAGCAACCTCAATACACCTCCATAAAATTCAAACTGATATACAGCCCCAAGCAACATCTTCTGAGCACCCCAGTGCATTTGACAAGTCCTAGATGACAGCCATCTATTCCATTCTGTTCACCTCCTCAAATAAATCATAACACAATAATATCAGACTCATGAGAGAAGAGAGAGAAAGAGAGAAGGAGCCTAACATAGAGTTATGCACTCTATGCCATAGAGAGTGCATAGCCAAGCACTCTAGTTTCAGTTAGATGGAGTGCAGTTGAAATGAAATCTAGAACTCCATTCTCCAGTGCTCTCCTATCATGGGCAGACATTACCAACGCCATGCCTACTTAAGGAAGAGCAAGCTCTCCTTCCCTCCTAGTTGCCAGTTTTTGTTGTAATTATAATTGAATAAATAAGAAGTCTAATTATTAATCATTTTCTGTCCAAGATACATCTAACACCACAGAAAATGTGTGGTCTCTTCCATCATTTCCTGTCAATAGGCTTTCAGCTGTGTAGCCATTCTAAAGTCATTACACATTCTCACAAGAATAAAATGCGTTTTGATTGGAAAAAATCCTAAAAGACCCACAGGGTGGGCTTTAGATTCCTTGACAAAAATCCAAGTCCACTGTCTCAAAGGAGGAAGTTAGAAAAGGGGCAACAGACCGTTGACTTCAGGGCCTAAAATCACACTGATGTCAACAACAGCGCCAAGCAGAATGTCAGAACAGGTAAGTCAACAGAGGAGGAAAAGGGCTGTCTGTCCATGAGCTCTTTATCCACAAAAGAACTTAGAAAACAACTTCAAATAATTCCCCAGCCAAGACAAGACTCTGAGCAGGAATATTTTGAGAGTTACCTTGGCAAGGGGCTTTAAAGGACATTTAGCTTAGTAAAAGATGTCACAGCTTTATATCACAGGGAGGAAAATAAGTACTCATAAACAACAAAGAGCCGTGGATGTACCTTTCTCCTGAGATTATACTCTGTATGTGTTAGTTATTTTCTTTTGTGTGTATGCATGCGTTCTTTTCCCACCCCACCTCTCTCTGTGTCACTTAATTATACTGTAAAAATCAAGCCAGCAGGAATTGCTTCTTAACATTTAATCATTATCCTCCCTGGCTGTTGCAATTTTTTCTTTTCTTATTCTAAAAAAATGTTTCTTTCTATCGCCTATACTGCTCTCTAGCACATTAATTATCTTTCCTGTGACAAACCCCTAATCCATTTTTCCCCGTGAAATCCGTAGCACTTAATGACGATTATTCTCACTTTGCAAAAGCTTTAGAAGGGGACTTTCCAGATCCTGCCTAAATGAGGCCTCTTAAGTCATCTGATGAGCTTAGATTGGTGCTCGGGTCTCTCGGATTTGATTAGCAGATCTCGGTGGCCTGCTACTACTTTCTGAGGCTCTGTGATTTTAGCAGGGGAGAAAGGCAAACAAGGAAACCAGAGTAGCTACCTGGGTAATAGCAGGAAGCGTCTCGAGAGGGGAACACACACCCGCCCCATGCACTATAACTGAATACAGTCATTAGCTGTAGATGCCTGGTCATTTGAAATGGGGACCTTTACGCCTCTTTTCTTAGGTAGTCACTGAGTTGAGGCCAGTAAATAAGAGCCTATTCATCTTCCAGCAGGACTCAGAATTAGTCATCCTAGCCTGTGGTTCTCCCTTCCTGAATCTTCCTGACCCTTCCGCCTCTTAAACAATCAGTACTTCACTATTATGGTATGCTCAGGTCTGCGCTTGCTGTCCTTGCTCAGGAAGAGAAAAACATAATGCATTAACTACAGTTGTGAGAGAGCAGGCTGTGCTCTGAAGCAGAAGCCATTGTGTCTCCCACAAAGGACGTGATGACACTCTCCCCACCTTCCCTCACACTCAGAGAAAAATCGTATTCCAGCCTAGCACCTTATGAGGCACTAATTAGATTTGGAGTTTCCAATATTCCCTCAAATTAGTGACCAACACGTAGCCAATAGTGTTAAGCTAGAACTGTGTATCTGCAACTCAGGGATTGTCTACCACTATAATGGCAATACCAAAGCCTGGGAATGAGATTTTGACATCGTTTTCTCCTGCCTTGTGGAATCAGATGGAGCAGAAAAGAAGGGAAGTAATAATAACATTACTGAGAATGTGGGGCTCTTTCATTATTCTTTCAATTACGGGAACAATCTATAGAGAAGTATTTTTCATTACTGTTTTCACATCAGAGATCTGTGGAATATGAGTTATGCTTTGTTAACTTGACCAAACTTACAAGCTTTGTAAATAGGAGGATTTAGATTGTGACTTTTTTTGTCAACATCTGTACTCATCATCAACGCCTCTTCTTCATCAGATCCTTGCCTTGACAGTTGCCCGTCATACAAGGATTTGCCCAAGCTAGATCTAGCCCAGGACCACACATCAAATGGAGTCTCACTAGCCAAGGCATACAGAAGGGAAAACAACTATACTATAAAGGGTTTACAGTGTAGACAAGGCATAAATCAAAAAATAAGCAAGCAGGAATGCTGTCTCTCTCAGAAAATGCCATCCTCAGCAGGTGCTCAGTGCAGTTGAGACCCTGTCCCATGGAAAGGCCATAAATTCATCACCCTGTCCTTTATCCACTACCCAAGCACTGAGATCACAGCTTTGAATAGCTGTGCCTATCTCCATGATCATTTTGCCAATTGCCTTCTCTCACCCTAATGCTGACTTCACTGGAAAACTCCTGTTTTTGATTCATTCTCAACTTCATTTGCCCTATCAGTCTTTGCCTGATCCCCTAGGCCAGGCTCCTTTAGCCCTTATACTTGGCTTATCACAGAATATATTATCTTTATCACAAGCTCATATTTCCTCATCCTTTTTTACCTGCTTTTAAAATTCCAGGCTGTGTGAATAGCTGTTGAAAAGGGAGTGTGGGACTAAATGAAGAAGCCCGCCACTCTTGGCAGCACCAAGAACTCTTCTAATACTTCTTACAGTAAAAAGATAGAGATGCCTGCCCTCCGCAAACTCTTCAAACAGCTTCAGTGGTTTCCCCAATGAATCAACTGTCCTGTCTCAGCCCTTTCTCATTCTATAATTCTCTCTCTCTCTCTCTCTCTCTCTCTCTCTCTCTCTCTCTCTCTCTCTCTCTCTCTCTCTCTCTCTCTCTCTCTCTCTCTCTCTCTCTCTCTCTCTCTCTCTCTCTCTCTCTCTCTCTCTCTCTCTCTCTCTCTCTCTCTCTCCCTCTCTCTCTCTCTCTCCCCAATGTTTAGATTAATGACAGCGCTGTGGTCATTACTTCACCACTCCAGTAGATGAGTGTCCGGGACAATGAATAGCAGGACCAGCCGCCATCTAATCAAGGCCCAAGCGGCACTTGTCACGAGGTGTGACAGCAACCATTCCACTTCTCAGCATCATTGCCATTAGACCAGAGGCAATAAGGGAAGGGAGTTGCTAAGCAGAATTCTTTAGACTGTGCAATTTTACTCTTCACTGCTGATTAATTTACCAGCCGCAATCCTTTGCTCCAGGGTATATAGATTTAAAAAAAATTAAATCCATGCTAACTATGTGAATTAATGCACAAACAATTCTTTTCGTATGTGCACCTTACAAAAGTCACTAATTCAGGACATTGCTTTTAATCACCTCAGTCAATACTGCTGATTAATCTACAAGTTCTTCAGAGCCCAATAACTGGACAGACCAATTTATTGGATAGCTTTTAACATAATGGAAAGGATATTATGTGTGTTTCCAGAAGGATTAGGATCCATTGAGAATGGATGTTTGTATTATTTTTCTGTAGGACTAACTGTAGGACTTGATGGCCTATTGTTGAGCAAGTGAACTGGAATATTCAACAAAAACTAGAGAAAGAAAAAGCTTCAGCTACTACAGAAAGTCCTTCTTCCAGTTCTCCATGCTCCCAAAAGGAGCCACTTTAGCCCATTTTCAGATGAGCAAACAGATGAAGTCCCAGTGTGTTTTGATCATCTGACTATAATTTTCTTAAAGAATGAATGTGCATTGGGAAGCAAAATAAATGATAAATAAATTATTGTATTGTAGAATCTTCAAAGACAAACTTGTGCTCTCTTTTGCTGGTGGGAATGAAAACTGGTACAGCTGCTTTGGAAATCAGTATGATGGTTTCTCAGAAAATTAGGAAGCAACCTTCCTCAAGACCCAGCAATATCTCTTTTGGACATATACCCAAAGGATGCTCAGTCATAAGGACATGTGCTCAACTATGTTTATAGCAGCATTGTTTGTCATAGCCAGAACCTGGAAACAACATAAATACCCCTCAACAAAAGAATGAATAAAGAAAATGCGGTATATTTACACAATGGAGTACTACACAGCAGAAAAAATAATGACATCTTGAAATTTGCAGCAAATGGATAGATCTAGAAAACATCATATTGAGTTAGGTAACCCAGACCCAGAAAGACAAATATCAAATGTACTCACTCATAAGTGGTTTTTAGATATAAAGAAAAGAAAAACCAGCCTACAGGTCACAACCTCAGAGAACCTAGACGACAATGAGAACCCAAAGAGAGAGACATACATGGATCTAATCTACAAGGGAAGTAGAAAAAGAAAAGATCTCCTGAGTAAATTGGGAGTGCGGGGATTATGAGGGAGAGTAGAAAGGGAGGAGGAAGGGAGGGGAGTAGAGACATATATATATATATATATAAACAAAAAGAAAAATATATTCAATAAATAAGTATTAAGAGATAAATTTAAAAAATAAATAAATTCATTTATCAGAAATTTTGTTTCATACATGAGGACACTTTTGATCATATTCACCCCTTCCTCCCCTCCAATTCCTCCATGTCTACTCCCCACATCACCTCTCTGATTACTCATCTATAAAATCCTCTATTTATATATAAACCTACTAAGTCCAATCAGTATTGCCTATATACAGCTAACCACTCAGACGTGGGCATCTATAAGGTCTTTGTCCCTGAAAAACAGTGGCTTTTCCTCTCTCAACAGCTCTTGATGCTTTTAGTTCCTCAGCTCAGAGTGGGACATCATCCTTGTCACAGCCAGAAGGTGACATTTCACAGCAGTCCTTACGCTCTTTCTATCCCTCCCTCAGTCATGTTGACTAAGGACAGTGTTATAGGTGTCCCGTTCAGGCTGGGCACGCCACGGTCAGTTATTCTCTGCAGTATCAGTTTTCAGCTGTGATGATGAGGGGTAAGAGC
Organism: Ondatra zibethicus; assembly: GCA_004026605.1. Lineage (NCBI taxonomy): Eukaryota > Metazoa > Chordata > Mammalia > Rodentia > Cricetidae > Ondatra > Ondatra zibethicus. Next base: position 10,101 of record PVIU01020434.1, read on the forward strand.
TTCACTAATCTATGAGTATAAGGATAAATATTTAGAAGGCAGATGGACACGATATGGTAGTAGTGGACCTTAAGTCTGTGACCTTAAGTCTGTGACCTCTCCACCCATGAGTTCTTGGCTAGGTTCACAGTACCAGCCAGCCATGAGTTCCCGCTTATTAAGTAGGCCTTAAGTACAATAAGACAGATATCGGCTACCCAAATATTAATGACACTAATGCACTGATGGGCATATGTTTCTGGACCAATTGTTATTGTAGCCTGAAGGATTTAAAGCATGGTATGATTGTTGAAACTTTTTTCTCACTAGCCACATGCATAGTAACTTCAAACATAATGAGGCCTAGCCGCTACACAGGAAGCTTTCAGGGCAGTACCAGTTTGATTTTCCAAGTCCTGCGACCGAAGTGTGCTTTATCTTTAAGGCCTATGCTCAAGTTCTGGCAGGAAACCAAGAGCAATGCCAATGCCCTGTATTGCCTCTCGGAACCCCTTAACCAGTAACTCAAAGGAAGATAGCCCATGCCTGGCACTGGCCTTCTTTATGTTCTCTGGATTTGTGTTCTCTCTTGAATTCCCAGCCCCAAGTCTGGAGTATAGCTGGTGTCTGACACAAGTTCAAAGAGATTGAATAAGTAGTTCTTATACTGTGTGCGTCTTACCCCGACTTCCGGCCTTTCCAGACAGCCTGTTAGCTTTCTCTCTAGCGACTTTGCGCGTTCCTCCTTTTCTGACACTATTCCAGGCAGTTCATCATGCAGCTTCTACTATCTACAGCTCCCACCTCAGCTTTTCCCCACCCTGGCCATCATTCAGTTTAGGTTTAAATGTCACATCCCTTGAAAATTCTTCCCTGGCATGGACAACTTCATTGTCTACACATTCCCAGCCCCTGTGTTCTCTGCTTCTGTACCTACCTCCCTTTCGTGGCCCTGCCCCCACAACTCCAGGTCTTTCTTAAAATGTTGGGTCTGCTTGAGATTGCTTTTGTCTCCCTTCATGCCATATCACTGAAAGCCTACTAAGCCTTACTTAAGCTAAAAATATATTTGCTGGCTGTGCATTGGAGCACTCTAGATGCTTAACCAAAGTTATCCAGCCTCTTTCCTCTTCTGCATCTCTTGTCTCTCATCTATGCTTCTGTGCACATGCTAATTTTCTCTCTTCCTTTCCTCGTCTGTATTCTTTATTGTCTTTTTATCTCTAGCTTCTGAACATTCATGGGTGCTTCTCTGTACATTTTTCTTAGAAGGATCTTCCTGTAAATGTAAAGAAAGAAACTAGACTTTAAACACCTACAAATGACTTCATCTCAATGGTCACAGAGGAAAAGGTGCCTCGCTCGGCATTCACGTGAAAAAGCTGACAGTGAACACGGACATCAGCCAATGCTTTGGGGTTGGACTAACACTTGAACCAATCATTATTGTCAGGAAAAAGAACCACTATGATTAATCAGCCATAAGCTTGATCATAGAAGTCTACTCTGTGCCAGGAGAACTATATATCTTTACCAGAATTGGCATTAAGATGATTTCTTAAAGTGAAAGGGGATGCTATGGAGCCAGAGGCAGTGGAGCATGCCTGCTATCTCTGCCTTGATAGGCTGGCACAAGAAGACCACATGTTCAAGACCAACCTGAGCAACACGAGGTCCTATACAGGAAGGGCAGGTTTGGAAATGCTGTTATCAGGAAACAGAAGAATGTTATATTATATGGAAACATGGTGTTTCATCAAATCATTTTTCAGTATCCTATCTATTACTAGCTTTCAATTATAGATCTAAGATATGCTAGACCTTATGTGTCCAGAATATACTTATATCAAGATATGTTGAAGTTGTCTTGTAAATTATCCCTACTTAATAGCTGTCTGTAAAACAAAACTAAGCAAAATAAAAATTTTAAATCTGAATCTTGATAAGATTCTCATTACCCATCCATTACAGAAAAAATAGTGAATAAATCAATAGGAAGTAGCCACTAAACCATCCACTTGGAGCAGAAGACTATTAATCCCCCAGGTGCCAAAATAATGATCATTTCAATCATGTGTGAATTAGAATCTCCAAGAGACGAATAAACCGCATAGTTCTTCTTGCTGTTGATCAAGATGGACACCTGTGAACTCTCTGGCAATTCCTTTCCCACACATCCCTTTGATTTTTCTGTTCTCTATCATCTGCTTGGAATCCATCCGTTATATACACACTGGATGCTAGTGTGTTTGAAGACAAGAATGAACACTGTTTTTTATACACAAATAGTTGACCTTGAACTCTTAAAGTCAATACTCTATTTCACCACTAACAAGAAATGCTGTATCACAGAGATGGTTCAGCAGGTAAAAGTGCCTGTCACAAAGCCTGAGGACCTCAATTCAATCCCCCAAATGTACATGCCAGGAGAGGGACTACTGCTTCAAATTGTCCTCTGACTTCTCCATGTTCTTCACCACTAAAAAGCTAAATAAATGGAAGATTTGTTTGAAGAAATGCTGGGAAGGATCTTGCTCCCCTGCGATCTGGCACTGTAGCTCCATTTGTTTACATTTAGTGTGGCTCATCTGTAGAGCACAGTATATGCCATCATTGTTACAACTCAGAATCACACTGTTAAGTCTCAGAAAAATACGGAGACCCACAGAGTCAAAAATTAATCCATGAGGACATTAGCTATGAAAGAACCCAAATAAAAGTTCAACTCATTTTCTTTGCATTCTCAAAAGTTACTGCTCCTAACTCCTTAACAAAGCATTTTAGATTTCACTAAAGAATCCTCGGTTAAGTTATGCAAAGTGGTTAGCAAGGCATAAAAGAATATTAAACAGAAATAAACTTCCTTCTGCCTCCCCGGAACTACCGAACAAAATATAGTAGTGTGAGGCCCTCGACTCCTCTGCTACAACCATTAGAGGTATCTCAGAGACAGGCACAAGACATTATTCCTAAGTTTTCTCTCTGGGTTCACCAGGGGTGGGGCTCATACAGGCTGTTACCTCTTTGACCTTCTCTTTCTTCCATACAATTGTTACTAAATCTGTGAAATTTGGGGTCTGTTAGTAGGGAATGGATGAAACTAAGAGCTGGAGTCACACACAGATAGAACTTTTCCTTTTTCCCTGAGAACAAATAATGAAGAAGCTATTTTTATAGTTAATAGGTAAATGCAGCTCCACCGCCTTCCTCTGTGGGAGGATGAGGGAAACAGCAGTGCGCTTACACAGTCTGCAATACTGTGGTTATGAAGGGATGAGTGAGTGTAGACGTGGCTTCCTCCCTCTTGGAACCAACCCTATATCATTTGGAAAACTTTTATCCACTATGCAGACGCTGGGAGACACACTGTACTTCTGCTGGTTTCAGGACTAAATGATTCCAACAGCCACGTTGCCTTCTCTCTTCCTTCCTCCTATTTCTGTGCACAATTCTTTTCTTTTCCATTCTTCTAGGAGACTGAATTTCACCTTCTGAAATTTATATATATAAATTTGTGCTAAGAGAATTTTTTTTTCTTAAAGGTCTTAAAGCCAGATCTCACTGAACAACCTTGAGGACTTTTCACTGACAACTGGCTTTAAGGTGATTAAGATATAGATAGCTGAGCTGGACTTGGTGGGATCTGCATGTAATCTCCACACTTGGAGGCTGAAGCAGATGGATCACATGTCTGGAGCCATCCTGAGTTACACATCAAATGCCAAGCCAGAAGGAAGGGGGAGGGGACGGAGAAGGGCTAGGTTCCTACTGCTACTGATCTAGAAGGTCTGCACTTTGTAGTTAGAACTGGGACACATGCAGCAGAGAAACCGTACCCACACCCAGGCATGTGAACCATCAAGAATAAAGCAGTGTACTCTAGCCAAACAAAATCAAGCTCCCCAAGTTTTTTAGTGAGGCCTCATGCAGGACTGAAGGAAGAAGACAATAATTCAGCATAGAATAATAGGTTAAAACAAAGAAGAAACTTCTTAATTCTGTGATTATATGTTTGCATTAATATATACTGGAGGGAAATAACTTCCTCAAGAAAAAAAGGGATTTTAAATGGAATACAGTTGAATTCTGGAAAAAAAATAAAAACAGAAATCGTGCACAAAATCCCAGAAATTCAAAGCCAAAAGTGTTTCTTAGACTCTACCACTGCTCATGAGCCTTTTAGTCTTCTTTAAACCCTCCTTGGTAATAAAGAGAAAGACATTAAGAGTGTCGAGTTTCTACAGTGCAGCTGATGCTGGCCTGCCTGTCTGGAGACTCCAAGTGTAATGACATATGCTTTCAATTAGGCCAAGAGTTCCACATAATATTCTTTCTGCAAGATGGGGAAAAACTTACGGAAGCTTACTAAGGAGGCTTTGATTTATCCATGGACATTTCAATACATTTCTCCAATAATAACATACATCCCCTAAACCTCAACAAGACTCACATCTGATCTCGGTCAAGGCAATACCACGCTGACAATTGGATGCCTAAATGAGGAAATGCCTAACACCTGTCTTAAGGCTCAACAGAAAATCAGACTGTGAATTTGTGGAAACCTTGACTTATATTTTCTGAGTGTCAAGGTTTTATCCTGTGGGTAGTGGTTATCTTAATCTTACTCCTTTTTATTCTCAAAAAACTTTTGCAAGAAATTTGTTGGATAGAATACCTAAAATATTTTAAATATGAGAGATGAAAATATAAAAAGACTATCCTATAAATACCAAATTCCATCAGGTGCCACAGTACTTCTATAAAGAATAAAAGAATAAAAACAGAAAATTTTCTACAATTTGTTTGGTTAGTCATGTAACCATACCCTAGAAGTCATAAGCAGTTATTGTCTCAAGGACACTGCTGACAAACACCATTGCTCCAGTTCTATACAGAGATTATTTTTAAGTGCCGATTAAAGTTATAGTTTGATAATTATATTTAAGGATGGTTCACAAAGAAAAAAATGATTCATTAAATGAAATTAATGACTTCATGAATAATAGCCAACCTAAAAGTAACTCATCAGTCAACTTGGCTATTATTCATCAGCACCCTTGGTTAAGGAAAATGAAGGACTGCTCACTCTCAAATTAAAAGTGTGGATCATGTTAGAACAGACACAGATATACCCCAAACATGTTTGCGATGCTACCATTGTGACTCTCACAATCAAACATTACCAGTTTCTATGTGCTATCACAATGTTTTCTGATGACTAGAAACAGTAGCTGCTGTGTAATTATATAACAATTAAAATAAGGGGGTGATATGTGTTGTAAAGGCACACTTTAAACTCAAAGGTCTCCGTGGGATAACTAAGTCTACGAACCAAACTGTAGTACCAAATTGCTCCAAAGAGATTCAACAGAAGTGGAGCTGTCCTCCACAAGGCCTGGAGTGCGTGCCTCATCGGCTACCGTGTGAATATTCCATAACAATTGTTGGAGACCTATGAATATGAGGAAATGTTCGTGATTCTTCTGTCATGGGAAAGGTGGTAAAAGATGTGGAGACCCCTCTCTCACAGCTTTCTCGTTTAACAGAGGAGGACACCAGTGTCTAGAGCATTCAAATTCTGCTCTCAAGGCTTTCCAACAATTCAGTCTGCCAACTGGCAAAATGAGCAAACTTTTAAATTAGACTTATTCCAAAAGTATAACATTTGCCTCAGCATCTAGCATGTACTATGAGTTGGTACTTGATCCAGGAGCTGGGGGCTTCTGGATAAATGGGTCTTCGTCTGATTTTCCAATGATAGCCTCACACATGCAAACTTAACTACTATAACTTAGCAGGGTTCAAGTGCTCTGATAGGACTTTGTTTTGTTTTATAGGCCAAGGGGTATTTTGTCTAGCTTCCAAAATGAATAATGGGAAACTGATAAATAGAGAAAAAACAAATTTTCTGTTGCATAAACCCTGTAGATGTGAACTCAAGATGGACAGGTGGTCATTTTCAAAAGGGTCGCGAAGAACCTACTTTAGAAGATGAAGTTTGGCTTGAAGGGGGACAGTGAACCGTGCAGGTATTAAGGGGAGAATTTTGTAGGCAGATGCATTGTCTTGGATAACAAAGAGCGTAGTGAACCTGGTGCTGGGGGACAGCTGGGACAGCTGAGAGGAGTGGCAGGCAGCTGGCACAAAGCAGGCCAAGGATTGCCGTGGTACAGTCAGAAGGAACTGAGCATTTACGCTGGCGGGAGTACACAGTCTCTTCAGGTTCTGAGCAGAGAGGGAGAGCTTCTAGTTCTTCTCACTGAGTCAGTCTTATGAGTTATTTTACAGGGGACAAAGCCTGAAACACAGAGGCCCTCTGGGACTCTTTTAGTATGTCCAAGCACAAACCTAGAGGGGCTCAGACCAAAAGAGTAGAATGAGATAGAGAGAGAGGTTAGACTCTGTTTATATAACACATCTTACAGGAAAGAATGTAGGAAACAGGTCAAATAGAGCCTCAAAGTTCCCAGCCTGAGCAACCATAGGATGTGATGATTGTGGGAAGTGGGGAGCTGTGATGGAGTGTGTGTGTCAAGAGCAGCTCCATTCCGGGTATGTCATGCTTGAGATGCCTGGATGCACAGTGTAGGCACACAGTGGACGCACAAGTCTGAGAGTCCAAACCAGATATGGAAAGCTGGAAATGTCCAGCCTGCATTTGATAGAGAGGTGACTGAAATATCAGTGCTGAAGATAGAGAAATTAAAATATGTGATACATTAATTGTATTTTGCTGTACTGGTAGAAGGAATCAAAGTTTAGATTCAGTTTGGGGTTAGCTACTTTATCTTCCTAAATATCAGGAAATGTGATTTTTTCTGATTGAAAACACGGCCAGTAGGTGCTTCAGCTCATGTCGCTGCACACTCACGAGACTGTTACACACACGACTCTAGTCACTGTGCCAAATAGAATCCCTTTCTAAAATCTGTTTCAGTTTGACATTTAATTACAATTTTCTTCACATTTCATGATCTGATAAAATTAAGAAATGTGGAAGGAAATACACAAGTGACGCTGAGTGCTTTGCCAACAGTTAACAAGATTTGACTAACTATACATATAGATCGTCATGCCTTTTCTCTAAAAGAGCATGTCAGGAAGTAGCTGAGATGTATTTCATGAATATGTAATATCTGCTAACAAAAAAAATTAATCATGAAATTTTCCCCTCTGATTATTTTGGCTTATATCTCCATGATAGTTGGTCCGGTTTTTATTATTTGTGCTGCACATAGTCATTGATGAAAGTCACATATACTATGGTTTTATCTCCTTCAAGAGGAGTATATATTAAATCCTTAATGAGCTCCCTGTAAACACATTTGGCTCTCTTACTTACAGAATATTTTAAATAACAATATTCACTTAGGTTTAGGAACCATACTCATTTATTTTTTAATCATTGATTATAGTTAATATCTAGTCCTGGAAGGACAATCCTCTTGAAGCTTCTATTTTTTAATTATTTATTTATTTCTATTTTATGTTATTGATGTTTTGGCTGCATAAATGTCTGTGTGAGAGTGTTGGGTGCCCTGGATGTAGAGTTACAGGCAGTTATGAGCTGCATGTGGGCAGTGGGAATCAAACCCAGGTCCTCTGGAAGAACAGCCAGTGCTCTTAACCAATGAGCCATCTCTCCATTCTTGATGGTTCTATTCTAAACTGAAAAATATATGAACAATTCGAAAGACATGGAAGGAGACATTCAGCATGCCAAAACTCTGCTGAAAGAACTGAAGTCCATTATAAATCCTTGAAAGTCAATTCCTGTGCTGAGTTAGTTGACTTTGTCTTTTTCTGCAAATTCTGCTTCTCAACGTCACTAAAACCTACTTACTTATAGTTGAAGGAACCAGAATACTTTTACCCAAACCTGCCAACATAGGCCATGTTCTCACTGGAATCATGAAGACAGCAGCCTGGGTCATCAAGGAGAAGTATATAAGCATCTGGTAAGAACTTCCACACCAGCACATGTTGTTTGAGGAGATGGCCAGTGTCCCAGCAAGAATCTCTGAACAGGATAACAGGCTGTGTCACACATCTGGTGAGCTGATGATGAGAGTTCCTGTGAGAGTTGTCTCAATCATGTTGCAGAGAGAGAGAAGAAACCTAGTTATGCTCCTGAGATCTCCGTCCTGGATAGGGACATCACTGAAGTAGATCCTAATCCTAATCCTGATCCTACTTCAATAGCCCTCGTAAAGTGCAGGTCACTCAGCGTGAAGTTGGGAGTGATTTTAAAATGCCACACAGAGCCGTTTGAATCTTCCCTGCTGTTCTGTAATATTTTCAATAAACCTGGAGAGACAGGAGGTTGTGAAACAATACCAATGGCAACCCAAGTGGAGGCTGCTGTTGGACTTACTTTGTTTGGCATAAAAGGTGACTTAAAACAGAAAGGCATGTGGGAGGAAGGAGGGAAAACAAACAAGATTTACAAAGACATAAGCCATCCAAATATACACACCAGAAATCCACACACTTTAGGCAGAGACCTTCATCAATGCGTAAGCAATCTGTGGACGACATGTGTTCCCCTTTCCTAGTCTCAGTGTGGCAGACTCAACTGCAATGCATTAGTCGTTCAGGTAACAAAGCCCCCTAGGTTCCTGCGTTAGCCCTCTCTGCTAGGAAGTGTGCAGATCCAGGGCTTTCAGCCCAGTGGTTGGGACACATAATAAGAAGGCCCACTGGAGAAGGCGAATGGCTCCTCTAACGGAACCTTGGACTTCTTCCTTAACTCTCAGTGCCACTACCTAATCACAAGTGCCCCTTTTACTAATGTCTGCCACTGTCCCTCTGAGCAGTACTAACTACTTGAACACTCCATGGTATTCAGAATTCTACTGTCTGGGAAGGTGACGATAACATCCTCACTTCTTGGTGTATGTCTTCATAAATTGCTCACTCAGAGAAATTCATCCCACGTATATGACCACTCCTATGCTCAAGCTACTGGAAAAGAATAAACCATGTTGTCTATTATTATGAAGCTGACCTCCTGAGTAGGCTCAGATACAAACATGAATAATTCTCAAATATACCACTGCAAAATAGCACATCCCCCAAAATGATGCCTAAATGACATTGTTTGAACAACCCAAGGTTAAAGGAGGAAGCATTCAATACAAACAAAAGGACTACAATATAAATGAATCGAATATGATATGATAGACTATTGTAGTGCTCAGAATTTCAACAAGCAGAGAAGAAAATAAAGGGCAATCCAATCTAGAGAGAAAAAGACAGCAAACTCACAGATACCAAACAGAGGCGAGTGGCGGAGTGGCAAGAGCCCCACAAGAGCAGGGGCATGGAAGGAATATTTCACCCTGTCTTATGTTTGTGGGTGAGTGCTTTTAAAAATGTATTTTCTGAATATTGTCACCTCTATCACTTTCTAAAAGTATTGCAATGATGAAATGCTAGGGGCTGGAGAGACAGTTCAGCCTGGAAAGTGCTTGCCTTGTCCTCTTTTAAAAATAAATAAGGCAGGTGTGGTGGTCAATGTTTATAATTCCAGCGCTGGGAGGGGAAGACTAATGGTTCCCTGGAACTCCCAACTCCCCAGTCAGCTAGCCTACCTGACTTGGTGAGCTCCAAACCAGGTAGAGAGCTATCTCAAAACAAAACAACCAACAAGCAAAAAACAATGGACAGTACCTGAGGGACTACCCTTGATATCTACAGTGTACACGCAGACAGACTGACAGACAGACAGATACACACACACACACACACATACACACACACACACATACACTAGTGAAGCACTACCCTAGTACTCAGAAAAGTTAGGATCTAATCCCAATATCTGTGTGAGTATGTCATCCTTTCATCTGATAGCAGATTTCTTCTTCCTCTTGTGAAATAGAGAAGATAATTCTATCTTACAAGCACCTGTAGCACACTATTATAATGCCTTTCCTAAATGTCCCACACTACAAACACTATAGGACTTCTTGAGATACCCTTCCTGAACCTAGTAGGTTCCAGAAAGGTGCTAAAACAGTACAATTAGAGCCAAAAATCTTTAAGTTAGCAGTGCTATTTGACAGATCCACCACAGATCACTTTGTCACTGTGAAGTTGAATGCATCACGACACTTCTAAAAAGATTCTATTTTCACAAAGTAGTGACACACATATCAACATCATCTGCAATACTTACTGCATTTTAAGTTTTGGTTTGAGATTCCTATTAGGGAAAGATGGCATATAAGCTCTATTTAAAAAGAGCACAATATCTAACATGGCTGTTGTTTCCTGCAGAAATGTTACAGCTTATGAAAATTCAGCATGGCTGCCATAAATTCTTCAAATTAAGGAGGGAGAGGAAGTGAGGAAGGACAGAGAGTGTCTAAATGGCACTGCTCTTTCATTTTTTCCCATTCCATAGCCGGAAGGGGTCACCTGCAAAACAGAGAAGTTCAGAAACTGAGATAAAAACCTTATTGTGTTTAGTTCATAAGTCAACACAGACTTATAATCTAGGTTCAATACTTGATTTAGTTCTTAAGTACCCAACTTAGAAGTTGGGGAATTGTTCCTTCCCCCTACAGAAGTGGTATGTTCCACTAAACTTTTCAGAACCACACAGGCTCTGTGAGTATGACCCCATCAGGATGTCTTGGAAGCATCTGTGGTTCAGTGTAGATGATTTTCCTTTTAGACTCCCTTTAAAACAGGAATTCAATTTCATATTATTCTTGTGCTACCTTCTTTATCAAATGGTAAACAGATATTACTAAAATGTGCTCAGTATTCTTTCTCCCCATTCTAAAAGGAGACCTAAAGCTCAGTGAAATAAATGGTATTTGTATGTATCAAGATACCAGAAAATTGAACTAGAAACATTTGATATGAACAAATAAAATAGTTATTTCCCAAACTGTCTGGGTTAGTCCTATATGTCTGAATATAAGACAGTGCTTGACACAGGACACACATACATTACATGAAGCCCAATGTGGTGGACAAGAGGGCCACACGGCAGCTCTCATGTTGGCACATGAACTAAGGCTACAGGGCACCAGAGAAGAGGTGGTGGTGTGAGAACTGAAAAACTCCTGCTCTTTCCAGTCTGCATGAACATGGGAAAATACTTAAACTTCCCAAACTTTGTCTTCCTCACTAACTAAATGACAGGTTACCCTGACAGAACTCTCCTAAAGAAAAATGCTGCAATCACACTTACTGTTTACCTTCAAGTCATAAACAGGAAAGAAAAAGAAGAAAGGAAAGGAGGGAGGGAGGGAGGGAGGGAAGGAAAGAAGGAAGGAAGGAAGGAAGGAAGGAAGGAAGGAACAGCACATTGCCTCAGAAAGTTCCAGAAACAAAAATCAGAGATGGAGGGAGAAAGGGAGGGGGAGGAAGGAGGGAAGAAGGGAGGGAGGGAGGAGGGAGGGAGAGAGAGACAGAGAAAGGGTCATATTGTAAGCATTTTAAGTCTTGGTTTAGGTGTAGGCAAATGAAGGTAGGGAAATTATGAGACCAAGGCTCAAAGGACGCTGTAATATCTTCCAAAAAAACTGCACAGTTTGGCTCCTAGTGGGTCTGCATCCATGCTCCTTTAATGCTTCTTGTGCAGAGCGACTGTGGTGTAATATAATATGTCTCTTTTAGGTGGGACACAGTTCCCAAATCCTCTCCACAGTGGGTTCTCTGACCTATATAACTTTCTGAGCACTTGAAATTTATTGTATCACACAGGGTGATACAATAAATCACCTCTTAGATTTCAAATCAAACTTGGGGAGCAAAGCATATTCTTTGTATAAGGGGTCTTTTAAAACTTCAGCTTGTAGAGAGGGACTTTCCCCATGCACTTTAACAAAAGTTGCTTAGGAATTAAGAAATTTGAATGGTGGGGAGATTCTACAGCATTTCCCGTGATCCTCACCTCCTGAAATTAACATTCATGAGCTCGTGTCATCATCACCCTTGAACTGTAGTCTAAGATTAGTGACTGTGTTTTAATTAGAAGAACATGGGGGAAATGATAAACTCTCATGTTTTGGCATGGCTAATAGAAGAATCTGGCTTCCATGTTGCTCGGCAGCACAGTCTCTCAGAACTCTTAATCTGGAGGAAGCAGGCAACTATATTACAACAGGACAAGGCAAGGAGCAAGTGCCCCTGGCCAGAAACTACCATGAGAACACTGACAAACAAGTGAGGAAGCTTGGAGGAGAATCCACCCTTGAAAAGACAAAAGCTTGAGCCAATATTTTGCCGTATGATCGGATTCTGAGCAGAAAACCCAGTTAAGCCATGTCCAGACTGACGCTTCATGGTAATTAAAATAGTAAATATTTTAAAACTTATAGACTTGAGGGCAAGTTTTCTTAGGAATATGTAGCCAGTGCAGTAAGCAAAGCAATGTGAATCTCAAAAAATAAAAGGCCATTTACGAATATAACATCCAGGGATATATAAACTTCAAATATTGATTTGCTTTTAAGGCATATTGAGAAAAAAGAAATCCCTTTGCTAGTCTCCCTCCCATTACTCCAAACACATACAAATCTTCAATTAAAATAGACCCCCAAACTATTTCTGCACTGAATCTAACTTTGTGCTGGCCTATAACTATATCCCTATATCTTTAGAAGGATCGATCTTTGAGGCAGGCAGCAGACAGAATGGGAAGGTTTATGCATCATCTAAACTAATGAAATTCTTAAGGCTCTGCTTTCAGCCACAGGCACTGTCCACAGAAAAACGGGGCTTAGGAGCTGCTGCCCAGTCTGTCCTGACTACACTGTCAGTCGCACTGTGCTTGCGCTAGAGCTCCTTCCGTGCTGCGTGCTGGAGACAGGAGTTACTGATGCGGAATACAGCCCACTCTGGTCACATATCCAGCCTAAATATATAGAAATGAAGCCTTACACTCTTCCCTCTTCTATGAGTCAAGCTTATACATCCAAAGAGAAGAAAGCATTAGGGCTGGTGGCAGTATGCCCTAGAGAAGAAAGCTGTTTTGAAGATGCTGTGGAGACCAAAACCTTTAAACATATTCTTTCTGGGAAGAGAAATGAAAGCAGTTGGGGTGTGGTGGAGGACGAAAATGAGGTAGGGAAAAAAGATGAGGAAGAGATCAAGAAAGACACATCTGGAGTTGTCATTAAGACCCAGTAGTCGTGCTGCTGGTATCTGTGCTCCAAAGGCTTGAGAGCCTTTCTCATCTCTTTGTTTGCATTGCTTTGAAGTTTTCTTGACTTTATCTCTGCCTTATTCCTCACTCACCTGTGGTACTTCTTGGTTCATATGTACAGTATTGTTGAGCCAATAAGTTCAGGTTTCATTTTCTTGGTTTCACAAAGCATGTCCAAAAAATAACAACTTGAGTTTCTTATTTAAAAGATGATCAGCAAGGCCTTTCTTCTGCAAGTCTCACTCTCTCTGGTGTGTGCAAAGTCCTTTGGTAGAAGATGTCTTGGTGCTGACTCCTGGACACCTACCCTAAAGTTGTCTGCACTAGAAGCTCATGAAGCTGAGGATATGATGGGTCCCTGTATAGAGAGCCAAACCTCAGGCCCTGTATAGAGTGTCCCTTCCCTTTTCAACAGAACTCCTCCAGCCACCATGAACAAGGCACTGCTTTCTGGTTTGAATCGTGTGCCTCAGCCTCAGCCTTGTCAGTTACATCTTTCCTGCCTGAAGCCACTGCCCTTTGCCTTCAGCTTTAAAGCCTTGGTTGGACCAGAAAAGGACCTTCTCAACTTTGAGGTCCAAACTTAGATAAAAACACATCTTCTCTGTCTGTGTCAGGTGGTGGCTCTTTGTTTCCCAGTAGCACAAAGCTGTCACTCATTCTGAGTTGAACCTTTAATGGACTTACCTCTATTTTCCACAAATTGTGCATGTCAGAAGGACTGGACCTGGCTCAGGGTCTATTACATAGTTAATAGTGCACACGTTAATAGTCAACACACACAGTGTTTCAACTGTCCATGATTTCCAAGCATAACATGGGGCTAGAGAATAGAAAGTGAAAGAGATTACAGTCAATCGGATCTATGTATAAAAACCAGTACCTGCAATACCACATGTGCCCTGCTCTGTACATTTGCTAACCTCAGTTCCAAAAGTGACACAAAGCAAGGGAGAAGCAACACATTAGCAATAAGAGGGGCTGGAATCACAACAGGGGACTAGAAACCAGAAGGCTGATCACAAGAAATGCAGTATTTAAAAAGTAGTGTCTCTACGACTTGATGATTTATTATAGGTAGAGGCAAGGGAGTTGAAGAGCAAGATGACTCAGAAGAAATGGTAAAATGGAGCTTCTATCGGGAATAGCTTTATTTTTCTCTTTTACGTCAGAGAGATGAGTAATGTAAACAGCGGTGGCTCTGGGTATTCAAGATTGAAGATGTGTCTGTTGTTCATTGCCCTGCATCTTGATATTGGCAATCGCATAAGCTATGGGGACATTTGCACCCCCACAGTCAGAGAATTCGGAATTTAAAAGAACTACTTTGTAATTAAAATACTAGAAACCAGACTAGATGCTATTACAAAAAATAGTCCAAAATCAATCATCCTTAAATTCTTTAAGGACCTTATTGCATGTGGAATTGAATCACTAAATCATGATGCAGAAATATGCAGTGTTTCTCATTGCAACTCACCTTTAGATTCCACAGAATTCTACCAAACTTGAAAAAGAAAATGTCCTTCAGTGAAATCTCAGCCGTGTGAACTTGCCAAGGGTTGTGCTACTAAAAAAAATTCAAACTTTATCTGATTACAAATATATCTTTTCGATCTTTACCCCGGACTGTTCATCACCATCCCTAGGGTGTGAGAACGCACAAACATGAACAGGGAAAATAGTCCAGGCTGGGGGGGGGGGAGGGAAGGAGAGAGGGAGGAAGAAAGAGAAGACAAAAGACATACCGGTATGTATTCTTAAATAAGTGTATTTATTTTCTAGTGTCATTCTTACGAGTATTTACATAGTTTTTTTTTAAATCAGCAGAGAAATGCTGAAGAATTGTTTCAACCTTCTAGTCACTTGATCATATAATGTGCTTTTTAGTTTAGAATCTCCAGCAGAAGAGATGGGGTGCACTTCAACATTACTGCTTCTAAAGTATGTGATCTCAGGCAAATTGCTGCTCTCCTCCTAGACTCCATCTCAAGGGAGTATTATCACCTATGTCCCAGGGAAACTTTGGAAATTACATAAACTAACATCTTTAAAAGTGTAGTAAGCTGCCACATTAGCACATTGGGTTTATATTTTTAAAGTTAATGAAAACACCATCTGTATCTCTAGTTCTGAATAAGGGCAAGCAAAAGGGACTATAAGGATGTTTTACAAAGAACCTCAATGCCCAAGAATTGGAATCATTACCATACAAACTCCAGACATAATCAAAGTTGTTTTCAGGCTTCACTGTTCCGATCTAGTTTATCTCTCTTCTCCCCTGGTTATTCTGATGGGTGCTTCACAAACTATGCAGACTTCAATAACTCACTCTAATAATACACTTTGGGTAATTGTTAGCTTCATGAGATGCAATTGCCTATATTTTGCATTGTAATTAAAGGCATTACTTAAACCTTCAAGTGGTCTTTGCAAATTTGGAACTGGAAGTTGAATTCGTAAATGCTAGAGAGGAACAGGAAATCCTGGAACCTGGATCAACAAACTCAACTCCCGATGAAAACAACTGTGGGTGAGCCTTCTTCTTTTCTCTTCTAGTGGCCAAATGTGCACAACCATCAACTACAAGCACTACAAGGACTTGGTGAGAAAACACATACACTGATATCTACACTTTAACATTCAGTACTGATGGAGAAGACTTCATGATTGCGTTGAACAAAGGAAGCTAAGTTTTACAAGCAAACCTCTTTAATAAGGAGCGACTGTAATTGTGAGACAGTCTAATGGGCCTCTGTGGCCTCTGCAAGGCAGTAATGGGGTTTTCAAATTCAGAATCCATGAGATAGTCACTGTGACACCACTTGCCTCCTTTTCCACCATGGTCATGGGTGCTGTCAGAAAATGATTTGAATAGCCATGTAGAGGACTTGGTCATCAGCAGAGACAACTTGAGTTTCCAGAAGAATTATCATGCACTGGCCATTTCAAATGAAGTTAAAGTTGAATCACTTTCAATTCCTGGTCCAAGTTATACCTTTCCACCCCTTGTAAGACTAATGGAGATATATATTAAGGTAAATTGCATACAACCTAAATAGATGGACTGGTAAAATGTAAAATTTAAATCTTTAAATATTGAACTAAACTCCCTTTCTCTGATAAAATATTGGTTCTCACTTTTCTAAAACATCCAGTTTAATACTTCAACTTTTTTAATCTAACACCTAAGTAGTACCTTTGGCCAGATACACTACGATGACTAAGCCAAGGGCACTCAGGGCAGATACATTGAGATGACTGCCTCAGAGATGCCCCTAGAGTAGGGCATCCTCAGCAACTACACTTTGGGGATGCAGTTGGCATATTGATTCAGACTGTGCTCATCATCTTTCCTTAGCTTGTCTCTTGGGTTATCTCTGAACCACACTCCACAGAATATTATTATCCTGCTTCATTGTTTTGTTTTGTTTTGATTATTAGAATTAGGCTGATAAAGCAGGAAGATCATTGACTCTTGTTGATTCTATGCATTCATTTTACCAAAGAAAAATGAATTGTTTCTGATTCTGATAACGCAGCGGATGGAGGAAATAGAAACTCATTCCTCTTAAGAAAAGCAGAAATATATCATAAAACAGAATAAACTGAAGCAATTGTTCAATACACAGCATGCCTCAAAAGAAATAAAATGGAAACCCTAGAGCAAATGAGAGAGGGCAAGTTCATTCTAGCAAGAAAAATAAGATCACAGGAACTGCCACAGTTCTAAGGGGTTCTGGGATGCAGAAGTCAGAGTCTGGTTCTGCTGTCCTTTGCTAGTCTATGGAGACTGAGGTTACTCCCCCCCCATACACACCAACATACACAAACACACACAACACACAGAAACACACACACATACAAACACACACACATAAACACACAAACACACAGATAAACACACACATGCCCGTATGCACAAAAACACACTCAAACACATATAAGTAGTCACAGAAGGACTTGCTGAGATTTTCAAGAGAACTATTTCAACACTTAGGTGATGCTAGCCCCAGCTAATTCCCCCCCCCGTCTCAAGTCCATGTTAAAATGTAGTCTTGGTAAGAGGTGACCCATTTCTACTTAAAAACTTTGCTTTTCCAACTAACAGCCTCTACATGGGGAAGTGCCACCAAACTGGAGGGTACTTCTTCAGAACGGTGCTGTGACCTGAGGCTCTTCCAAGTCAGCCATTCGGCCTCTATTCTTTCATGGATGACAAATTCACAGGACTGAAGGTTCCCTGTCACACCAGACACCTTCCCCATCATCTGAAGCATCTTCCAAAATGAATTTCCTAGATACCCAGTTCTGTCTTGGCACTTGTTTTCTGAGGACTCAAATCTGAGCATGTTGCTAACAGGAATGGCAGTATTAGCTGAAGACTCAGAGCTACTTCTCCGTTAACGCTTTCAGACCTTCATACTGGTCCCATACAGAATAATTGGAAATAGTAGAAAATCGAAACAAATAAAATGCTCAAACACAGGAAAAGAGAAATTTGAAATACATTTATTTAATGATAAAGAGACGAGAGATAAAATGTTAAGTAAACAAAGGAAGTTTCGAAAATAGCCAAATGATATAACATAATTTAATTAAATTTAAAGGTAATAACATTAAATTGTAGCAAAGACTGTATGCCCATGGATCATAGCAGTCTCTGCACTTTCTATGTGTTTGAAATGTTTACGGATTTTCAAATGAAATAAAAGAAACATATTTTTATTGTATTTATTTGTGAGTGTCTCAGTGTGTGTGTGTGTGTGTGTGTGTGTGTGTGTGTGTGTGTGTGTGTGTGTGTGTGTATCTATGACATGGAAGGCGACATTGCCACAGCAGGAATGGAGAGGTCAGAGGATAACTTTGTTGAGTTCATGCCTCTCCCCTTTATATGGCCTCCAGGAATTGAGGTTGTCTTAGGGCAGGCATTGTAAGTGCCCTTGGCTGCTGATCTGTCTTGGTACCCTTGAAATAAATATTTGTTAATAAATAAATAATAAAGATTCAAAGATATTAAATAGATAACTTTTTTGGCAGACCAAATGAGGACTCCTGCACTGGCCTAGGAGCTGCCACTTCATGTTGCCTCTGTTGCTGCATGTCTGCCACGTCAGAAACAACAGTTCATGGACCTTTCTAAGTAAGGATTTGGACTATGGTATGTGAAAGAAAGCAATTCGTGTACCCTGTCAAACTGAATAATTAGAATGGACATTATAATGTGAATTTATGTTCTTGTACGAGGTAACTTGTAAAGAAGAGACCTTTGTCTGTGATTTGATGGCTGAGTGTTTAGAAATATGCAGCCAGTGGAAAGCAGAAATCCAGGCCTATGGCCTATTTCTGGCCCAGAATCTATGCAAAAGCATGGGAAAAGATTGAGAGACGTCAAGGTAACCATTCTAAAGGCAATTAAAGTACACCTGTAATACAGCAGTGATTACAGAGAACTCACTCCTTCCTCTGCCATTTATATATGTAAGAGATCCCCAACCCCAGCCCCGAAGTTATTCTTACAAACCCTCTTTGCCCAGAGTCTGAGTAATGCAACTGCTTCTATTCTCTTCATTACCATCTTGAGGTTGTCTCCTTTTGCTGGACAGAAAGTGGGAAACATTCTGACTCTGCAGGGTACTCCAGAGTCCGAATAGAGACACATAGTGCCCCTTTCAAGAACTATACAGTCCACAGTAGAAACAGGACCAATGGCAGTCAAAACAAGGCCTACCGAGATACATTAAATCTGAAAAGCAAATGGGCTAATTACTACATACAGAAAAGAACAATAAGCGCATACTTTTATTAGGGTCCTTTTGTGTGTTTCTATTGTTCCAGGCAATTATTTTTATAATTTTAGAAAAACTGAATGTCTCTATACTAATTTTGATTACATGAGGATCTGAGGTAAGTGTGTCCTTGCGGCTGAAGCTTTGTCTTTGCTCATCAGCAGACTTTTAAAGCTGGCAAAGTGCTTGGCACATTATTAATGTTTGTTGATTGAATGAAAGGATGAATAAATGAATGTAAGTGAAATTAAGACATATTTCTTACTGACAGACACTAATGACTAAAAAAAGCTTCCAACAAATGAGCAGAGTTGACAATTAAAGTGTAAATAGGAATCTAATGAATGTTCTAATTGATCTTCCCTTAGAATGTAGCCAGAATTTTTTAACCTTGAGATACAATTCTCAGCAAATTAGTAGACTGTCCTTGTGTGAAAATCTCTTTAATCAACCTAATAGTTTGTCTGCTCAACTATAGACTTTGTCTGCAGCCAAATTCGTGTTTGGTTTTGTTAGCCTTAACAAGAGTTGCGTCTTAATAATACATTTAGTATATACATAGTATACATTTATATATGTTTAGTTCAGCTCATAGGATTTTTGTGAAAATATGAACTACATGTTAATTTTTAAAAAGTTCTTTAAGGGGTAATAAAGTTTAAGAGGAAAAGGAAATTCTGATTCTTTTCTGATGATTATGCCTAAAAGAAAATAGGAAGTCAAGCCTTAACAGGATTTTTTTAAAATTGATTCTTTCTCTAGTTTTTCAGAGCCCTTGAGAACTTGTTTCCTAAACATGTGTTTAGTCCGTTGTGAACTTCAACAGTATTTATGAAGAAATAACGATGAGGTAGCAATATCTATATATTTATCCTGGTTTGACCACCCACTTCCAGGCTACAAAAATTGGGGGTTGACTAGTGAGCTGAGATTTTAAACTTGGAATCTGTGGGCATGGTGCTAAGGAGCATTATGTCCCCACCCACTGGAAGGGACAGGGCTTGGAAGTATTTTAGTTTTAGACCAGCCAAAGCATCTCCTCTGGTGCTATAGAGAGTTTCTGCTGTGCCCCAGGTGCTGACAGAAGCCAGGGGGCATGGCAGCCTCTAGCTGACTTTCCTCTGATGGAAGACAAGGGAAGTGGACTCTGGAAAGGCTGCAACTGTTGCTTGATGCAAATGATGTGTTATGATTAAGGTGCTCCAATCCCAATGGGTAGTCCCGAAACACATATACATATATACAACTCTAAATGTACTTGGCAGGCTTACTTTTCTATGCATATGTGTAAGTATAAACATATATAATAATTATAATTAACAAAGAGGCCGTGATTGTGTTGGAATGTGAAGATCTAGGTGAGCTAGAAAGGGTGCAGTGCGCGGTGGAAATGATGTAAGGATAGTACTTACATATAAAATTGTAAAATAAATAATAATAATAAAAAAATAAAAGAGGCAGTCTTAAAGTTTTCGAAATACTATGCAAAGTAACTGTGAGGGATCCACAGCCTTAACACAGCAGTGTACCACCAAGTAGAGGGAGATTCACATATAAGTGGGCAACTATGATACAGCCTGCAGGAAGGATTTCTCCATAAATCGAAGGCCTGAAGATTGGATTCCTCGTGGATTGGGGTTGGAGGTTGGAAATCTTTCAAGCAGAGCATTGCTATTTGCCAGGAGGGAAAAGTGTCAGTTCTAAAGATCTACCAAGCCCTGCAAGAACAGGCGGATTAAACCCATTGTTTTCCTTTGTATCCTCCAGCAAGGCACCCACGTACCACCATGCCCCTTCCAGAGCTGCAGTTAGCTGGCTTAGGAGGAAATGTGGTAGGGAAGAGTTCCTGCAGTGGCTTTCAGTCTTTCAGGCCACCACCTCCTACAGACTTGGGGCAGGGGACAGTGAGAAGTCCCAGCTTTAACTAGATTGAGACTATCACAGTAAAGTACAGCCTCCGACATCAGAACACCTCACCCGCCTAGGCTAGGACACAAGACACTTCCTTTTCTGAGATAACCAAAAGAGCTACTGTGTTTCAGGAATTCAACTAGGGACAGAAAAACCTTTGTCGCATAGAGTGGGTGAGAGGGCAGTGGGGAGTAGGAAAATGACCTTTCGAGACCCTGTAGGGACTTGTTTCTTACAACAAGGATGTGGTCCAACACCTAAATTCCAGAGCCTTCTTTTTCCCCTCGTTAACTAGGTATTCCCAGGGAGCACAAGGGAGAGGTTGCATTTCTTTGCTTTCTATGCTATTCTGTAAGCTAAGAAAGGTCGAGAAAGATTCTGCCCAGTGCCTCCAGCCCCGTACTGCGTCTCCAGAAGCCCAGTTTCTCATTAACTCTGACTCAGGCAGTCAAACAATAGTGTAAATTCATTTTGCTGCCAGTTCAGATCTTGATATTTGGTTCTGCACTTCTCCGCCCACCACAACATCCATTGCTCCACAATAACTGACAATAAGCTTGTTTTCAGATAGTATTTTGAAAAAGCACCCCATAGAAACATGGTCTCCCTGACTCTGCACCCTCCCTGGCCCTCCCAGCAGACTCCTCCCTAAAGGGACACCACTTCACAAGCTCTTGGCTTGTCAACTATCTTTGTTTCTTTTTCCAGGGTCTTGGCCTGTTTACCAAGGCTGGCCTGGGCTCGCCACCCACAGGGGTAGTCCAATGGGTTGTGACCTCAGCCTCTCCCCTTCATGTTCTGGAGCCTGAACCCATGAGAGATGGAACTCGTTTGTAACTCTTTCTTGTATGAGAAGTGGTGCAACGGTGAAAGAAGAAAAGCAGAATGGAAAATTGGGTACTTAAAAGCGTTGCTCAGCGGTGATCATTTCAAATCAGACCAAGACCAGGAAGACGCAAGGGTAATCATGACATACGAGGCTTGCGATGCAGAACACCAGTTAGTTCCAAAAGTGTTCATTTATTCATTTCAGTAACGGCCTCGGAAATCAGTGGAGTGGGATCCAGTTGTAAAGGAATAGAATACTTCTCCAGCCCTCATAGTCAGAGGACTAATTCAAATTTCAGAAGGAACACTAACTTGCTTAAGGTCCTATAAAAAGAGAAAGGGGGAGAGAGCAAATTCCACCCAGCTTTAATCAGCGTCCATAGCAAGTTTCCCTAATGGCCTCCAGCTGCCTCCATTTAGCTAGTTGCTTTGACAGAACTTTCGTACAAACTTGGAACATTTAACGTAGGAAAAAAAAAAAAAGTTTACTTTGCCTTCCACTGCATCCTAACCAAAAGCAGATTTTCTTGGATTATATAAGGATGTGATGAGTTGGAAGGGATGGGGGAGGGGAGGGCAGAGCCAAAAGCCCGCCTCTGCCGTCTTTGCAGTCTGCACAAACCATTCCACAGGAGCCACAGAGGAAAAAGTTCAAACCCTAGAAGCCCACAGCCCTCCCTTGTAGAAGCCCAAAGACGCTTTCACTTCAGCGCATTCCTAAATTCTGAAGGGAAGAGACTGCTCAGAATTAATCCACAGCAGATGGTTGCACAAGGGGTTAAAATGTAAATGCTTCCTCCACCCTCTGCCTCTCCATCACAATGTGAAAGTATTTACAGCAACACTGTACCAACAGAACAGCTGCAACTAAGTCATCTCTTTCTTGGTAAAGGCAAATGAGCAGAGAACAATAAAGATATGGGGAGTCATTTTAGAAAAGATGAGATATTAACATTTTATTAGGGGGCTGGAGAGATGGCTCAGCAGAAGAGTACTGGTTGCTCTTCCAGAAGACTCAGGTTCAATTCCTAGCACCCACATAGCAGCTCACAACTGTCTGTAACACCAGTCCCAGGGGATCTGACACCTTCACACCAATGCACATAAAATAAAGTTAAATAAACTAGTAAAATATAATAATGATAAAAAACATTTTATTAATGCAGGTCTTTTATACTCTGTGTTTGTTTGTTCATTTGTTTGGTTGTTTTAGTGATGCTGGGGTGTGACTCCAGAACCTCCGTGCCATCCATGCACTCTGAGTAAATCATGAGCTGAGATTTCTTTTAGGAATATTTCTTTAACAGGTTTCATAGTCCAGGACTAACAGGTTTCAGGTGTATCTTTAGAGGCTTAGTGTTTCCAACTCCCTTTGTCTTCTAAAGTGTGCACACCTTTTAACCTAAAGCATAGCCTTTTTGCTATGACACCAAGATGTGAATCTGCTCCAGTTCTCTTCCAGACATCTACAGGTTCCTGGGAAATGTTCTGCTGCATTATCAAGAATCAAGTCTGGAAAAAAAACTAACAGTCTCCAGAGCCTATTTTAACCCCATCCATTTTCAAGCATATTTTCCAGGTCACTCCTGCTGTCTGGGCCAAGACCACCTTACAAAGCGCTCTCCAGACAATGCCAACACCTGTACCAGCTCCTGGGACTTCACCATTAGTACCAACTCTCCTGGCTCAAGGATACCTACCAACTAAAATCTGGTTTTATCTGCTATTGTGTCCCAATTATATACCCAAGCCTCACCTGTACAACCAGGGCACTTCTCTGTCCCATTCTTTCTGGCAGTTAATGACTCTTCCCATGGCCAGCCCCATTCATAGGACCAATAATAACAATATTTTTTTCTCCTAGCTACCTGCCTTCTCATCTTCCTCAAGAAAGAGCTGCCTGAGGTCTCCAGGATGACAGTAAACCCGATGCCACACCAGCCACACCTCTCGCTGAGCGTGAGCCCAGCTCTCCCCTCTCCCATGTCACCCCATGCCCTCAGGAAGCAGCCAGACTTGAGCCGGCGCCCCTTTATTCAAGGAGCCTAAAATGTTTGGTTGAGGGGCTTCACCTCAGGTTGCTGGCACCCCGTTATCCAAAAAGCCTGGAATGTTTGGTCAAAAGCATCACCCCAGCTCCCGAACACCCCTTTATACAAAGAGTCTGGAAAATTATAGTCGGGGGCCTCATCCCA
>PVIU01020435.1:0-18212 GCA_004026605.1 Ondatra zibethicus
ATGTGGCTGCCAATGAGGGCAGAATGAGAAGCCATCAACAATGACACTAAGACCTATCTCCTCTGCATGTATTATCTTTTTGGGAACCTAGTCGATTTGGATGCACACCTTCCTAGGATGGGATGGAGGGGGGAGGGCCTTGGACTTCCCACAGGGCTGGGCACCATGCCCTCTTTTAAGGAAGCAGCAGGAGGGGGGGGAGTGGGAGGGGACTGGGAGAAGGGGAGGAAATGTAAGTTCTTTTTTTTGAATAGAAAAAAATTAAAGAATATGGGAAAAAAAAACTAACCAGTGCAGGGACTGGAGAGATGGTTTAGTGATTAAAATCATTTATGGTGTTTTGAATATGACCACCCCCAGTCCACAGAGGCTCATGTGTTTGAATGCTTAGTTACCAGGGTGAAGAGCTGTTTAGAAGGATTAGAAAGATTAGGAGGTGTGGCCTTGTTGGAGGAAGTGTTTTTTGGGCTTTGAAGTTTCAAAAGCCCATGTTAGACCCAGTGGCTCTCTCTTGGCCTGCAGATCAGGATGTAGCTCTCAGCTGCTGCTGCAGCACCCTGTCTGCCTGCATGCCACCATGCTCCCTGCCATGATGCTAATGGATTAAACCTCTGAAACTGTAAGCAAGCCACCAATTAAATGTTCTCCTTTTTAAGAGCTGCCTTGGTCATGGTGTCTCTTCACAGCAATAGAACAGTGAGTGACTAAGACACCATATAATGGTTAATATTGATTCTCAACTTGCAAGATCTATAATCACTTAGGAAACAAATCTCTATACATGTCTGTGAAGGAGATTCTAGATTCAATTAACAGAGGTGGGGAGACCCATCCTGAATGTTTATGCCACCATTCCATGCACTGGAACCCCAGACTGAATAAAAAGAAGCCAGTGACCTAGCACCAGCCTTTATCATTCATTCTCTGCTTTCTGACTTCGGATGCAGCTACCTCATGGTACTGCTTCTATGGAGTGTACCATTAACTGCGGACCCACACAAACTCTTCCTTCCTCCACTTTTTTTTTTCCTTTTTGAGACAGGGTCTTACTATGTAGCTCTGACTGTCCGAAAACTCACTATGCAGACCAGGCTGGCCTCAAACTCACAGAGATCCACCTGCTTCTGCCTTCCAAGTACAGGGATTAGAGGTGTGTGCCACTATGTCTGCCAACTCTTCCTTTCTTTAGTTGCTTTTGTCAGGTATTTTGTTTGCAGGATTGAGAAAAGCACTTAATACAGCTGACTCTCCTTAATACAGATAACTCTCCTGAATTAAATGGATGAAGCTAAATAATAATCTATAGCTCATATAGCAACAGAAACTCTCACCTGCTTCAAGACACTGTGATAATGCATCCAAACACAGTATCCTTTCTCAGAACTGGGGGAACACCATTGGTAAATACAAATGGGAAGAGGGATTTGCTATCTTCCTGGGGACAGGGAGAAGTTCCCATGAAATTTAGGCAGAGAACATAAACAGATTCCAGTAACCGTATTAAAATCATCAGCAAACAGCTAGTCTTTTATTTAAATGGAGGATTGAAGTCTTTAACATCATCTTCTATTAGAGCTGAAAAAGTGATCGCATGTTTTCCTTATCTTCAAGAATGGCGGTTGCTCTTTACTCAGTGTCTCTGATGTGTCAGAGCCAGGAAGAATTATTGGCAAGTGTGTATCAATTCGCATATTTTGAATGTTTATCTTTTTATTGTTTATGTGTGTGCCCATGTCTGTGCATGTTCATATGGGTATTGATATACCTCCAGAAGACGGGAGTAGAGCCCCTAGAATTGCAGTTATAGGCAGTTGTGATCTGGCTGACATGAATACTGGAAACTGAATGGTTCCTTGGACAGAACAGCAAATGCTCTCAACTGTTGTGACATTTCTCCAGTCCCAATGCCCTCATTTTAGAAACTAGAAAACTGAGGCTCAGAGATGTTCAAGATCTCACTCCAGGATTAATCTAGACTAGTGGTTCTCAACCCCTTTGGCAAACATCTCTCTCCAGAAATATTTACATCAGGATTCATAACAGTAGCAAGATGACAGCTTGAAGTAGCAACGAAAACAATTTTATGGCTGGGGGCCACCATGACACAATGAACCGTATTAAAGGGTCGCAGCATTAACAATGTTGAGAATCACTGGGCTAGATAATCCTCCACTGAGACTTCCTTCCTAGGTGAGTCTAGATTGTCAAGATGGCAATTCAAACTCGCTGTTCTAGACAGGAATGTGGGGATGGACTTGTGGGGAGGAGGGGTCGGGGATGACAGGGGTTGGAGACAGGTAACAATGCAGTGGTGAGAGGGAACAAAATGTACTACATACATGTAGGAAACCCTCAAAGACTACATGTAGTCAGTTTAAACCAAAAACAACACCCAACAAGACCAAACAACAAAGCTGTACTGGGGATACACATCAGGGGAGGCAGCCAGGCCAGGGAGCCTTACTCTCAAACAGTTTTCTTAACTTCCAGGTGGCCTTGCTTTCAGGGGCTACTGAATCAACCTTTAGTGAATATGTGCTTAAATAAACTCTTCAGGATGGCTTTGAGGCTTGGAAGTGGTTTACTGCAGTCTGGAAGACAAGATAGAGGAATCTGAAGTCTTGCTAACTAGAATCAGATTCCAGGAGGCTTTGGCCACTTTCCACATCAGTAATCTCTTTTAATGGTCTTGACCCTTTTGGAATTAATCTTCGTTTTAAAGTTTATGCCCCATTAGCCATCCAGCCTTTTGTCATACTCACCCTTTTGTTTCCAGAGCATCTGGTCCACTACCTCATTGGCTCAGCTTCTTTTTCCTGCCCCCGGGCTTTAGGTCCTTTCCTGTCCAGGGGAAGACTCCATACTTCATTGCATCCACATCTTCTTCTGTTCTAACATGGTACTATTTTCAAAACCCTCTCCTTGCCTCCCTCTCTTGCAGGTCCTACCCAGCAGGGCAATGTAAACTTGCTCCCTTTCATTTTTCCATCTGGGTTGTTGAGGCATTCCTGAGCAAGAGTGTCCAATTTCAGAGATTCATAGCAAAAGGCAAATTAATAATTTTCAAACTACTGTAATTATTTTGCAATTTAGTTCTTTTTTGACACAGAACCTCACCATGTAGCATGTTTGTGACTTTTAAGCTTGTAATCCTGTCTCCATCTCCCAAGTACTGGAGTTACAGGCACCCCCAACAAACTACTAGAATTAATGTGTACAAAGCTGGAGAGAGGGTTTAGTGGTTAAGAGTGCTGTCTGCTCTTACAGAGGATCCAGGTTCAATTCCCACATGGCATTGTGCCACCACCTATAACTCCAGTTCCAGGGCATTCAGTGCTCTGTTCCGGCCTTTGCAGGCACAAGGCATATATGTGGTGTTCATATACATATATGTAGGGAAACACTCATACACATAAAATAGAAATAAATTCTAAAAGATCGTTGTTTATAAAAGGAATAGATTTAATATGATAGAATTTACTATATATTTATGTGCAAAAATGATACAAGATAAGGAACCAAAAATTTCGTCTCATGCCTCAAACCTACTGTCTACACTGTCACTTGGAAGTTTTGTACTATACAGAGAGAAATGAATCGTGAGGTTTGAATTCTGATAACATCCTGACCTTATGACCTCAAACTCTCAAACTTCCCTAAGTTAGTCCAGACTTTTCTTTCCTGTATTCATAGGATAGCCTTTTCTTTCAATTGAAAAAAAATCATTTCTTTCTTTCTATCTATCTATTTATTTATTTAAGTGTGTGTGTGTGTGTGTGTGTGTGTGTGTGTGCATGCGCAAACCCTAGGGTACCTGAGTGGAAGTCAGGGGCCAACTTGTGGGAGCTGGTTCTCTCCTTCCTCTATGAGTCCCAAGGACTGAACTCAAGTTGTTAGACTTGGGGGCATGCACTTCCCCACTTAGCCATTGCTCAGTTTTTCCAAGCCAATTCTTTTCTCTGTGCTTTTAAGCCTTTTCTTCCCCATCTGCACTAGAATAAAGATATTTCTCAATATTTTTCTTATATATTCAATTTGGATCTTTCCCTGTGGCCTTTTAAGATACTAAAGTTGCCGCTATCGCAAAAAAAAAAAAAAAATCCTATAACAAGTCTTGGCAGACCTCTAAATCACTGTTCGCTATCACATTTCCCAAAGAAAAGCCTAAACTTGCTGTATCTGTTCCTTCTCTCTTAAAGATGCTTAAGTTCATTGAATCTTATTTCCTCTTCCTCTCACTCTAAATGGCTTTCATCAAAGTCACTGATGGCTTCATTAGGTGCTCACACCAATGGGTTTTTTTCAACCCTTGGTTTGCTCACCCAATTTTAGCCTTCTATGTATACCCTGACAATGGACTTCTGGGTCCTGACACAGGCCTGTCTCAACTTTAAAGTCAGTCCTATATTTATACTTGGTGGCTTTGCTTCAATTTCTATGGTCCTAAGCCAGGACTGTCTATATTTCTTTTGATAGCAACAAGGGCTGAAGAAGTTGGATATATTCCTAGATGGAAGGGTGGAGTCGAAGGTATAACATAGGAGTTAGAACTAGACCATGCTAGATTCCTGGTATAAGGCAGTTATTGTTATTATTTATTTTTAAATTGTTGTTGGCTTCTTTCTGTTTGACATCTTAGTGAATGTATATATCTCAGGAGGCAGGGAGTACCTGTAACTTGGCAGTTACTTCGATTTCTCAGCTGTAAACTCTCTAGACTAATGACGAATGACAGGCTGGCTGTTGGGACCTTTTACAACCCTAGGGGAAGAGAAAGGGAGGAGGTGGTCACAAGTGATTAAGACTGGATTACTTTCCGCTTTGGAGGAACCTGGTCTCAGAGTCCATCTTATTTGGAATTACAAGACAACAAAGAAATGTGGCCTTGCTTGCTGAGATTCACACCTGTTTCTTATTAAAAATAGCCAATCCACAGTAGCTTTTTGGTGAGCGATAATTACCTAGCTCCTGAAATCTGGTGCAGGGTGCGGAGAAGAAATTTGCTGCAGGAGGCTGCCAGTGTAGGCGTGCCCTCTGCTGATTGCAGAGTCAAAAGACAAAGACCCCTGTACAGGCATAACATAGGTTATTTAATCTGAAGAAGGGCACTTGAGGAACTGGAGAAGAAGCACATTTGGCTTTAACCCCAGCACTTGGGAGGCCAAGGGAGAAAGATTGACAGAAGTTCGAGGACAGTCCAGGCTACATTGTGAGTGTCAGGCCAACTTGGAATGCAGAGCAAGACCCTGTCTCAAACAAAGCAATAAAAGTAAACAAATAAAACAAAAAAATAAAAATAAAGACTCGGAGAAGCACTGAAATAAATCTATTTTGAGAATCTTTCTACCCAAATGCATCAACTAAAGAAGAAAATGTGAAACTTCAGTTGTAAAGTGCATTCTTATAGTTTGACAGCATAATTTTTCCCCCTGAAGCTTTTTAATTATTTCTTTGGAGTCTTCTGCATTGACTGTGAATCTTAAATATGTTTGCAAATAATTGGCTTAAAGAATCATAGATTGTTATTCTACTTAAGTGACTAAATTGGCTGTCTTGATGTAACTCATTTCATATACAAATATAAATTTTTATGCAAATGAGGCAAAATTCCATAGAAAGGTATTTGTGACATAAAGTATCAGAGAAAAGTTACAAATATCTGTTCTCTGAGTTCTTTTCTTTAAACAATTTATTATATTTTTAATTATGCGTATATGTATGTCAGGGTGGTGGTATGTGCATATGAGTACAGTGCCTGAGAGACCAAAAGAGGGCATTAGCTACCCTGGAACTGGGGTTATGTGAGGTTGTGAGTCACCTTCTGTGGGTACTGGAAACTGAATCTGGGTCCTCTGCAAGAGCAGCATGTACTCTTATGTTGAGACATCTCTCCAACCCCAAGTTTCAGCTTCTTGCTGCTACAGCATTCATTTATACCAGTTTTCTCACCCTGTGGGTTGTGAACCCTTTGGCAAATATTTACATTATGATTCACAACAGTAGCAAAGTTAGAGTTATGAAGTAGCAATGAAAATAATTGTATGGTTGGGGGTCAGCACAACATGAGGAACTGTATTAAAGGGTGATAGCATTGGGGAGGTTGACAACCAGTAGTTTATACTATTTGTTAGTAGTGGGACTAAATGTCTGAAAGCATTCATTTTCTTATTTTCATTACTTTCTGTATCACATGCAAGCAAACTTCCAATAGAACACCCTAATTATCCCAGGGCCCTCTTGTGAACTTTCATTCTACCCATCTCAGTGTTTTGCCTTCTAAACTTCCCTCTACTAGACCTCCTAATTATGCTGTGAATGAACCTTCTTGTATCTTCATGCAACCCAAAGATTATAAGTCTAGAAAATACTTTATGTTACAATGGGGGTCCAAAGAGGAATGCAAGGATTTTCTTGGGAAGGGGAAAGAGAAGAGATCTCCTGGATAAACTGGGGGCAGAGGAGGGAGGGACAGAGGGATAGAAACTTGAGGGAGTGGATTGGGCAGGTTGGGTTTGGGAGGCAGGTTGGGGGATGGGGAGAGTAATAAAAGAGACTTCTTGATGGGGGAGCATTTCAGGGTTAGGGAGAAACCTGGTATCAGGGAACCCCCCCCCAGGAATCCACAAGGATGACCCCAGCTAAGACTGTAAGCAGTAGTGGAGAGGGTGACTGAATTGGCCTTCCATCTACTGTAATCAGATTGGTGATGACTCTAATTGTCATCAGAGATACTATATCCAGTGACTGATGGAAGCAGATGCAGAGATCTACAGCCAATCACTGGGCTGAGTTCCCAGAGTCTTGCTGAAGGGAGGAGGGGTTGTATGAGCCAGGAGGGTCATGACAGGTAACCCACAGAGACAGCTGACCTGAGCTCGTGGGAGTTCATGAACTCTGGATCAGCAGTTAGGGAGCCTCCATGGGACTAACCTAGGCCCTCTGCCTGTGTGTGACAGTTGTGTAGCTTTGTCTCTTTGTAAGACTCTTAGCAGTGTGAGCAGGACCTGTCCCCGGTGCTTAGCTGGCTTTTGGGAACCTGTTCTCCATGCTGGATTACCTTGCCCAGCCTAGACACAAGGGAAGGAGCTCTGTCCTGCCTCAACTTTATGTGCCATATTTTGTTCAAGCCCATGGGAGGTCTGCCCCTTTCTGAATGGAGGTGGAGGAGGAGTGGAGGGCAAGGGGGTAGGAGGGAAGGGGGGACCAGGAGGAGAGGAGGGAGGGGAAACCATGGTCGGTATGTAAAATAAATGAAAAGCGTTATTTAAATAAAATAAAATCTAAAAAAGAAAATAATTTATCTGAAATGCTATTTTGTTAAAATTTTATTTATTTATTTTTATATGTATGGGTGTTTTGCCTTCATGTATGTCTGTGCACCATGTGTGTACAGTGCTAGAGGAAACCAGAAGAGGGTGTTGGGTTCCTGGGACTGGAATTACACATGTTTGTGAGCTATTTTGTGGGTGCTGGGAACTCAACCTTGATCCTCTGAAAGAGCAACCAGTGCTCTTAACTACTGAACAATCATTCCAGGACCTCTAGAAAATACTTTAATGCTTTGCTACTCCAAGCATTCTGCCCCATCTCTGTTAATGACTGAATCTCCCTACTCTTAAAAATCTCTCTCTCTCTCTCTCTCTCTCTCTCTCTCTCTCTCTCTCTCTCTCTCTCTCTGTGTGTGTGTGTGTGTAAGTGCAGGTGCAGGTGTGTAGGTCAGAGGACAGTCTTTGTCCTCTGTATTATTTGAGATAGGGTCTCTTTGTTATTCAATGATGTGTATGCAAAGTTATCTGTTCTGTAGACTTCTATTGCTGTGATAAGACACCATGACTAAGGCAACTTGTAAAAGAAACCACTTGATTTGGGGTTCATGAGTCTAGAAGGTAGTGTAGTCCATGACCATCATGGCAGGGAGCATGGCAGCAGGCAGGCAGGAATGGTGCTAGAGCAGTAGTTGAGAGCTCACATCTGATCTATAAGCATGAGATTGAGAGAAAACCAACAGGAATGGCATGGGCTTTTGAAACCTCAAAGCCCACCCCTAGTGACACACCTCTTGCAATGTGGCCACACCTAATCCTTCTCAAACAATTCTACCAACTGGGGACTAAGCATTCAAACTTAGGAGCCTATGGGGGCCATTTTCATTCAAACCAGCAGAAGCTGTGTGGGAGACTAGAAATCAAGGCGTGAGCCAGGACTTGCATCTGAATTTGTGTAGGGGGAAGATCAGCTTCTTAGCACATCAGGACTTTACCACGTGAGCTTTTCTACAAGATCTTAGCCAAGGGAAACTCAACTATCCCATAAAGAGAAACTAGGGAGAGCCTCTTAGATGGAAGTCAAGGATTTTTATAGCTTGATCATGTAAATGACATGTCTGATACATCAGCAGACAGTCACTACAGCACTTAGGTCAGCAAGACGGAAATTGTGCTCCATCTCTTTTGGAGAATGGAAGACTTTGTGAACATACTTTTAAAACCATTATGATCTATTCTCTGATCCAACTAACTTATCTTTCTTTAATATGAAAAATACATATCAAGGAAAATGTGGAGGTGTTTTTATTTTATTTGGGCATGTCAGAGTATGCATGTTGGGGGCCAGAGGACAACTTGTGTGAGGTAGTTCTCTCCTTCTGGCATGTGGATCCAGGGATTGAACTCAGGTTTTCAAGTTTGGCAGAAAATGTCTTTCATTTGCTGAGCTATCTCACCAGCCCAGAAAGTAGTATCTTAAGAAATATTGATTTTATTTTGCCTGTAGAGGAGAGTTTATTCCCTCAGATCTCCCACTATCTGGTCCTGATTACACATCCCTCATATCTTGCTTATGACTCTTATATGCAGGCAAACCAAATAATTTGAATTTTTTTATTTAAAAGGAAAAAGAAATGAGGCAAGGATTCATGTAGCTCAGGCTGGTCTTTGTAGTAATGAGGGGGAGTGGGCTGCGTCCTTTTGTCCGGCTCCCAGCCGCTGAAATAATTACACAGAAACTGCATTTATTTAAACTCTGTCTGGTCCATTAGTTTTAGCCTCTTTTTGGCCAACTTTTATATCTTGATTTAGTCCATTTTTAATAATCTGTATTTACCACGAAGATGTGGCTTACTGACATGAGTTTAACCAGTGTCCATCTTGGGCCGGAGAAGCATGGCGTTTGTTACACTTTCCTTTTTTTTAGCATTCCATCCTGTCTACTCCACCTACAGGTCTTGAACTTGCTGCTAATGGAAGCTGTTCTTGAACCTCTGAGCCTCCTCTCACATGCTGGGATTATAAGAGTGCACCACCATGCTCTGCTTTTTATTTAAATTTCAACCGATGCCTACCAACATCAATTTATATGTACTTATGGGAGCTCAGTGGGATGTTCCAATACATATAAACATATAAAGCTTGAATCAAGGTAAACACGTATCTCTCTCCAGATATTTATCATTTTGCTTCGGTGAAAACATTCAAAACCTTTTCTTACAGCTTTAAGAAATTCTAGCACATTATTGCTTTCTAACATTGCCCTACCATGCACTAGAAGTCAGAATGTAGTTCTCTTAACTATGACTTAGTGTCCA
Source organism: Ondatra zibethicus (assembly GCA_004026605.1). Lineage (NCBI taxonomy): Eukaryota > Metazoa > Chordata > Mammalia > Rodentia > Cricetidae > Ondatra > Ondatra zibethicus. Next base: position 9,584 of record PVIU01020435.1, read on the forward strand.
TTGATCAACATCTCTCCATCCCTTCCTGTCCCTGACTCTCCTCAGCCTCTAGTAACTATGGTGTCCATTGATCAACTTCTTTCCATCCCTTCCTGTCCCTGACTCTCCTCAGCCTCTAGTAACTATGATTCTACTTTCAACTTCAACAAGATCAACTCTTTAAAATGCTATTACACTTATCTATTTTGTTTGTGTGTGCACTCACATGCCAAGAGGGCACATGAAGGTTAGAGGACAACATGCGGGAGTCAGTTCTCTCCTTACACCCCCAGGCTGTGAAGGATGTAACTTCAGGTTGTCAGGCTTGGTGACTGATTGCGCTATCTTGCTGTCCAGAAACTAACTTTTTATATTCAAAATGTGAATGGTAGCATGTTATACTCAGCTTTGTGTGTCTGGCTTGTTTCCCTTAATGTAATGATGTTCTATCAGAGCTAGTTGTATTATTTTAAGCGGCAGTATATCTTCTGTTTGTTTTTTTTAAATTCTGATGCATTTTACTATGATCATAATACTGCACACATAAATTTGAACTTGTGTTTATTGGGTTCACTTATGTCATAACATCATAAAGATGAAAGCAATAAAGCAAAAAATCACCATTCAATAAACACACTTGATTTATTTTGTACAAAGGGGTACATTTATGACTAAACTTATAAAAAGTTCAGCATGAATAGGTACACCATTACATTTTTATGAAGAAATATGCATCTTTGTCACTATATAAGAAAACACACTCTTTCCCTACACACACACACAAACATGTGTAAGGATATATATTGCATTTAGTAAGCTAGTGTCCATAAGGTAATTTCCGGGGTCAATAAGATTGCCCAGTGTTTAAAGGTGCTTGCTGCCAAACCTGAGTTCCATCCCCAGGGCCTACGTGGTAGAAGGAGAGAGCTGACTCCTGAAGTTGCTCTCTGACTTAATGTGTGTGCTGTGGCACATGCATACCTGCATACTTATGAATAAACATATGTATATGCAACAAATAAAATTTAAATGTAATAAAGCCATAATTTCAGATCAAAGACTTCCTATATGTAACTTCTGGTATTAGTGCTCCACCTTTGAGAAACAAGCGAAGTCTGCTTCTATTGGGCAATTCTCTATGGTGGAGATAGTATATAAAGAAAACCTTGTAACTACAGTAAGGGCATCTAAAGCCCTTTTTATAAATAGCAAATACTACGTACGGTCTTAGTTTTTTTTAATTTTTTTAAAAATTTGTTTTCCTGGTTAAATGATTGGGAAAAAAATTGAGCTCAGTGCTTTAAAAGAGTCCATAGATTTGTGCAAAAGGAAAAGGAAAAAAAGGAGGAAAGAGAAAAGTCCCAAATATCAGTTACTCAGCCTTAGAGTGTTTTGTTATGATTTGACATTAACTCAGAGTGGGATTTAGAAGTCCTCAAGGACAGGCTGCTGATGTCTGTGTTGAAGTGGTCAGTGGCTTCCTGGTCTCTACCCAGTCTTGGTTTCTACCCAGGTCTCTGGTGGTACAGAATGATCACAGGGTGTGAGTCTAAGGTCCAAGGCATAATTGATGATGTGTGGTAAGATTTTCATCTTGGTCACCTTTTTGTTCTAGGAGATACTGGGTACCAGCTCCCCAAGCTTGGTGTAGCAGTCTTTCTTGTACAGCAAGTTCAATGGGTTAACTTCTGGGGTTTTCCTTCAGGAGAAATGTTCAGACTTGATCTGAAAGTTGTTTTTTCTCAAGAGACTTCACTCAACTGATGGCTTTTATGTTGATCACTGTGGACAAAGATCTGGAGGGAGAGAGTTGTCCTGGAGCCTGGGCCACCACTGATGTCTGCTAAGCTAGCTTTGCTTGGCATTGGTTCTCTTTACAACCTTACCAATTCTTTTTGGAGAATACAACATTCTATCTGGAAGATGTGTTTGCATTCCCCTGATGATTAGGGATCTATTTCCATATGGTAGCATGTCTTCTTTGGAGAAATATCTATTTAGGTTTAGTGCTTAGTCTTTGATTGGCTTGTTTGTTTTTCTTTTACTATTGAGTTTTTAAAAAAGATTTTACTTTCATTTCTGTGTGGGTATGTGCCTATGGAGACCACAATAAGGGATTGGCTACCTTGGAGCTGGAGTTACAGGTGGTTGTGGACCTGATATGGTGCTGGGAACCCAACTCCAGTCTTTTGAAAGAGCAGCAAGTGTTATTAACTGTTGAGCTATCTCTCCAGCATCAACTATTGAGTTTTTTTTGCTTCGTTTATTTATTTATTTTTTTAGTTACTTGTATAGCCTCATGAACTCCTTGTATTTCTGCTCATGGTATATACATACTTTCTCTCATTCCTCAAGGCATCATTTCACTCTGTTGATTTTACTGGGTTTCCCCATCCCCTTTAAAATCTTTCTTTCAGATTTATTCATTTTATTTTATATGTATGAGTGCTTGGCCAACATTTATGTGTATGCAGCACATTGTATATTGTCTGTGTAGGTCACAAGAAGTTGGATCCTCTGGCACCCGAGTCACAGATGGCTGTGAACTACCATGTGGATTTTGAGAACTGGACCTGGGTCCTATGCAAGAGCACTGTTGCCTGGTTTATTGTCTTAGTCATACTGGATGCTATTTACCCAGGCTGGAAGGAATTCCCGTTTCTTTTTTGAAAATTATTCACAAAGGCCTCAGCCTTACTTTCATTCACTTCCTCCCTCATAAAGCATGCCAGCTCTGCTAGTATAGGAGGGTTTACTCAATGTGATTGTAAATTCCTAGAGGATGGGAACTATATCTTGTTCGTCTTTACAGCCTTCCAAACAGGAAGTGTGTTTCATTTTGTCCAATATGTGTTTAACTACTGTCAGATTAAATGCTGTGAACATAGCACTTCTCCATTTGAGGTGTAACACTTTGGGCTGTTTAGCCCCATGTGGTAGACCAACACGAAGAGAGCATTCTACTTGCTGCATCAAATCTGTCTTTCAAAGACACAATGTTATAATTGCTGTGTACATCCTGGAAGAATTGGTGGTGCAAGTTTTATATCCTATCAATGTCTTCAAAGTTTCAGTCTTCTGCTGCTGTGTTGGAGGGCCAAAAAACATTCATTTACTAATAGACTAGTAGACCACATAGCTCTCAGAGCAGGGGTGAGCAGCAGAGCTGTGTAGCTGTGCTGTCTTTAGCTGTGCTGGAATGGGACCTCTCTTGTTGAACTTTGTGTATCTATTCTCTTTCTCATTCCTTTATTCCCTTTCTCTTTCTCTTCCATCCATGTCTTTCTTTCCTTCATCCCTCTGTCTGTGTTTAATCAGCTATGCATTTCTGTAACAAAATGCCTAAGATATTCAATCTAAAAAGACAAAAAATTTACATTACCACACAGTTTCAGTCTTTTTGGTCCATGTCAGGTGGTACATCATGGCGGGGAGACAAACCATGAGAAAGCCAGCTACTTACCTCATGCCATCCTGAAAGTACAGGAAGCAGAGAAGCCAGGGCCTCGATCTCCCTTTCAAAGGGATTTTCCAGTCTCATCTGAAGACTTCCAAATAGGCCTCACATCATAAAGTTTGAACCACCTCTTAAACGTGCTGACACCTCCATATTGGACTGCAACAGGAGGGCCCTATCATAGTCTTCCTCTCTTTTCAGTCTCCCTTCCTTTTCTCCACCATTTCCCCTGCCCCTTTCTTCCTCCTCATTGCTTTATCATCTGACCTATCCTTGCTCCTAACATTTCATGAGGTTGTTGTATGGGTATTCTGATGAAATAACTGTCCTTTAAATGAATAAAATGGAATTTCTGTCTTTGTTAACTGCTTTTTTGAAGTATAAATTACACACAGCAAAATCCATCCATTTTAAGTATGCAATCCAGTGGTCTTCAGGAAATCTGTAGAACTGTGCAGACATAGCATCACTCTACTTCAGAATATTTTCATGACCTACAGAAGACCTGTGCTGACTGAATTTTAAAAGACTTATTTATTATTACATGTATGGTGTGTGTGTGTGCGCGCACATGCCATTGGAGGCCAGAAGAGAGTGTTGGATCCCCTGGACCTGGCATTGCATGCAGCTGTGAACCACTTGGTGTGGGTGCTGAGAACCCAAACTGGGTTCTCTTCAACAGCAGTCATCATTCTTAATCCCTGAGCCGTCTCTTCAGCCCCCTGCATTTAAAATATTTATTTTCTTTATCGCCCTTATTGTGTGGAAGGGTTGGGTTTGCAGACAATAGCGTATAGTATGAAAGTCAGAGTCTGTTTTCTCCTCTCCCTTTCCATGGGTTCCAGGGCTTGTACTCAAGTTGCCAGGCTTGTGGGGTCTAATGCGTTTACCTGAGGAGCCATCTCACTGGCCCCCCCATTGAATTTAAATAGATGTATATTGTGGTGGTTTGAAATAAAATGACCTTCATAGGCTCGTAGGGGTGGTAATATCAGGAGTTGTGGCCTTGTTGGAATAGGTGTGGCCTTGTTGGAGGAAGTGTGTCACTGAGGGTGGCCTTTGAGAGTTCAAGCCAGGCCCAGTGTCTCTTTCTTGCTGCTGCCTGGTGATCTGGATGTAGGACTCTTAGCTCCTTCTCCAACACTTTGCCTGCCTGTACTCTTCCATGCTGCCTGCCATGATGATAATGGATTAAGCCTCTGAACTGTAAGCCAGCCCCAATTAAATGTTTTCCTTTATAAGAGTTGCTATGATCATGGTCTCTTCACAGCAATAGAAACCCTAACTCAAATAGAATATGTATATATATGTATATATCTATATCTATATCTATCTATCTATCTATCTATCTATCTATCTATCTATCTATCTATCTATCTATCTATCTATCTATCTATCTATCTATATGACTGAAGACAAGGCTCAGTGGATAAAAGTGCTTGCTGATCTTGCAGAGGACCCGAGTTCAGTAGCTCACAACTGCCTATAACTTCAATACCAAGAGAGCCACATCTTCTGTCTTCTGTAGGCACTTGCACACACATATCTATGTATCTACATACCCACACACAGACACACATGTATACACATAAAATTTTAAAATTTAGAAGAAAAGGGACATTATGGAACACCTTTTTACTTTTTGTTATAAAGTAATAGTTATTTTAGATAGTTTAGGAAACATAAAAACAGAAAGAAGAAAAAATTTAAAACCTTTTATTCTACAATGTACAGACCACTCCTGTCTTAAAGAAAACTGCCATTCAGGGAATGCTGAGAAGTTGATGAGATCTGGGGACACAGAAGCTACATCTTAATAACTTCGAAACAGTAGAGGGGAGCTCTTTATACAATGCAGATTTTTAAAGAATCGGGCTAGATTTGGGGCCTTTGAATTTGTACATTAGATAAATATTTATCTTGGGCCTTGTGCACTTTATGTAGTCAGGGCTAAGTGGTTAAGTCAATGGACTAGAAATGTATTTATTTTCCTGAGGAAGTCGATTAAGGCAGAAATAGGCCATTATGCACTGGGATTAAGATGTGGTTTCACTGGAATGGAAGTGTGGGTTTGAAATGCACATGGGTGGGACTGTTAAGCGTTGGAGTGTTAAAGGAGGAGGATGTTTATTGACAGATGCTGAGAGGCTCCATGGACCTTTAAATACAGAAGTTATGTGCTGGGGTACAGGAATGGGAGATATGAGCAGAACAAAAGGAGAATTCTGTCACACCTCCCCAAACAACAGCAGGAAAAAAACTCAGACAAGTTGGACTTTAGGGGCTTACCTTGGGGTTCCTCAATATTGCTTTGAATTGGGTAAATCATGGGGAAAGTTGACTAAAAAGGCAACCATTGGAGATGGTGCAGAAGGAATTCAGTTTCGCGAATTCTAAATAGGTTCTTAGTAAAGAACCTTGCCTAGAATAAACACCAAGTGTTAGGTCCTGGGGAAGAAGAGGGGAGGTAATAGATTTAAGAAGGAACTAGAGAAATCCCCTTCAGAATAGGACATGTATTAACCCTCACAGTGGGTTTGATAGATGGCTCAGCCATTAAAGGCTAGGCTCACAGCTAAAAATATTATCAGCACAGATAATAACCAGTGGGATTCAGAAAAGACTTTAGCCTCACCACACAAAACAAGGTTCTTCTGCCTAAATGTTTCTGGGGGAAGGGGAAGGTCCTATGCCATGTAGTTAATAAATAATCCATAGTATTGACAGCAGTGGGGGGGGGCAGAGGCAGGAAACAAAACATCTTCTACTGTGCATTCTTTGTCCATCAGAGAGTTAGAATATGTAATCTGGGGTTACAGAATTGTTGTGCTTCCCTAGTCTTGCTATTGTTTCCTCTTTTTTCCTGAATCAGATATTGGGGGTGGGAGCCTATCCTGTGGAAGACTCCAGGCAAAGCAGAGAGCATAAATTTCTTACCAAAGGATGGTTATTATTAGGTTAGGATCTAGATTCACACTTAAGACTTGAGAAGATCTCTGACTTAGGGTGGAGAACTAACTGAAAGATTATAAGCAAAACCCCACCAAGCATTTATGTTTTTAAAATTTGTGTGTGTGTGTTGCATATGTGAGCACCCATGTGTGTCTAAAGAGCCTAGAAAAAGGCATTGGATCTTCTAGAGTTGGAGTGTTGGTTGAGAGTTGCCAAATGTGGGTGCTGGGTACTGAATTTGGATCCTCTGGAACAGGAGCAGGAAGCGATCTCCTCACCTCAGACACAGCTGTAGTGAACTGAACCGAGGGCAGCTGGGTTTCTAGGGAAGATTTTTGTTGTAATGTCTCTCAAGGAGGATGCATTATGAATCATGACAACTGTCCTGTTTTTCTCCTTTTTCTTTCAAGTGAGAATTGTTTGGGGAGCAGTGATCCTTTTTCCCAGCCACATCCTGACCTCTGTGCCCTGGTTTCATAGCTGATTGTGAAATAACCCACCTAGAGATTGCCATGAAATACAAGCTACATTCAGATGACACATACAATAGAATGTGTATATATGATATTAAATAGAAGTGAAGTATCTGGGGAAACCAAGAAGACAAATGGGAGGGGGAATGTGTGTTTGTGTGTGTGTCTTCTGAAAAATGTCCTTATGTAAGGTAGTATGACATTCAATGAGTATACACAGTACACATTTAAAAAAGTAAGACATAATTAATTCATTAAATCCATAAGCAGTTATTGTCTGCATTTTCATATGGCAGACACTGATGTTCACACTTAAGTCATTAGTCAAAGTTACAAAGTAGCAAGAGGCAGATGCGCACGCAAGCCCATGTATAAGTGTGTGTCTGTGTGTGAGATGTTGATAGTACACTTCTAGAATTAGCATGCTACACTCTATTATGCCAAGTTCAAATGAGCAAATGCTCCTGTGTAGACATGAAACACAAATCAGACTGCAGAGAGAGCACAGCATTCAAGCCACTTTTCTGGTTTCATAGGCTTCTGTGTTCAATTATGACATCTGCATCTTCTCTTCACACCCTTGTTCTCTGCTATAACACTTGAAAACTCCTGGGCCTCTGACTTCTCCCCTTGGCTGCTTAAGTCTAACCTGGTGAGAACTTTAGGGCCATGAACCAAATGCCTTTTTGACATTTCTAGGAATAAGTGAAGGTACAGGGTATACAAGGTCTTCAGAATGAAGATCATCGTGTCTATGTGCACATGTGGCAGATTTGACTTTAGAATGGAATTCTTAGACCAGTTCATCACTCTGCCCAATGGATGTCAGTGCCCAATGATCACTTTGTCTTACATTTTTGAGGTCAACTGAGTAAAGAGAGACAGGGTAGAAGCTCTGCCCAGTTTTGTACTTTGAATATATGTGACGGGATGATTAATAGGTAGTGGGCGTGGTGGTCTGAATGAGAATGGCCTCCACAGGCTCATATATTTGAATACTTGGTTTCCAGTTGGTGGAGCTGTTTAGAAAGATTAGGAGGTATGGCCTTGTTGGAGAAGGTGTGTCACAGATGGTAGGCTTTGAGGTTTCAAAAGCCCATCTCAGGTCTGGTCTTTCTTTCTCTCTTTCCTCCTGCTCATGGATCAGGATATAAGCTCTCAGCTACTACTTTAAGGCCATGCCTGCTTGCTGCCATACTTCCTGCCATGATGGTGTCTTAGGGTTTTTATTGTTGTGAAGAGACACCATGATCACAGCAACTCTTATAAATGAAAACCTTTAATCTTGGTGTCTTTGCTTACAGTTTCAGAGGTTCAGTCCATTATTATCATGGTGGGGGACATGGTGGTGTGCAGGCAGACATGATACTGGAGAGGTAGCTGAAGACTCCTACATCTTTCAGGCAACAGGAAGTCGACTGAGACACTGGGCAGTATCCTGAGCATAGGAAACCTCAAAGCCCGCCCCCACAGTGACACACTTCCTCCAGCAAGGCCACACCTACTCCAACAAAGCCACATCTCCTAATAGTGCCACTCCCTATGAGATTTTAGGGGCCACTTACATTCAAACTACCATGACAGTCACGAACTAGCTGTCTGAAATTGTAAACAGGCCCCTAATTTAATGCTTTCTTTAATAAGAGTTGTTTTGGTCATAGTGTTTCATGGCAGTGATAGAACAGTAACTAAGACAATGGGAATATTAGAGGTCTGCAGACAGAAGGCATATAAGTTACTTTTTGTTGCTGTGATACCATGACAAAAA
>PVIU01020435.1:18312-34075 GCA_004026605.1 Ondatra zibethicus
GGGTGGTGGGGTGGAGGCATGGCAGTGGGTGGTGGGGTGGAGGCATGGCAGCGGGTGGTGGGGTGGAGGTATGGCAGTGGGTAGCTGGAGCAGGAAGCTGACTGATCACATCATTATATACAGCTGAATGAGGAGGAAGCAGGTTCATTCTATGCAACTGGAGGCGGTGGGCTAAGTCGTCTCTGGGGTGACAGGGCCTGTGTAGGGGAACAGTCTCAGGAGGAGGTAATGAGAGAAGGAAGCTTGTAAAGCACCCCCCTACCCGCTCTTACCCGTTACCACACCGTGCTACTGTACTATTCGTGGTACAGTTCGCGAGCTGGGAAAGGGGCCTGGAGATTGACACACACAGACATACAGAGACAGAGAGACAGGGACATGGGCCATCCTTGAAACAAGAATGCCCCCTTTATTTTGTTCAGGGCAGCTTATATAGGGATCCTTTACTAATAGCCATGCCCCAGCCAAACCCACCAGAATCCATTTCCCTGCCATCAGGAACTCCTGAGGGTCTTGTGCTCAGAGCAGCTGAAAACAAAGGAAAACAAGTTGTTTTGCTCAGTTCACTACAGCAGGCAAAGGGTCTGAGGCAGGCAAAGAAAGTCAAGGGGCCAGGGGTCTATAGCCCCTAACATCTCCTTCTATTTTATATAATTAGACCAGGCCTGTCTTGGGTTGCAGAAGCGCATATTCACATCTTACCCATCATAAAGAACACTTGTCTCAGCACGCAAGGCTGTGCGTGACCACAACTGGCCTGGGCAATGCACCTCCTGCCGCCACTGGGAGTGGGGTGGCAGGCACACTTGGGGACCCTCCATGACTGCTGTGTGGGCTCCTCGGGTTCTGCAGGAGAGCTCACTGCTCTGTGCCACTTGGGCATGCAGAGCCAGGAACTGCCACCACCTTCTCCTCACCCAGTGGGGTCTGAGTGGCTCTGGCTTGCCTCTGCTCCAGCACTTGTTGCTGTGGTTGCTGATGCTCTTGACACTGCCGTGGTGTTCCCTTTGGACCCACAACCTTTAGTAAATAATTTTGGGAATTTGGGTGTCATTCTCTCTCCAAACTACTTCCTGCTATTTGTTGGGCAAAGTAATTTTTGGGGTTTTTCACGGGGACATTTCAGGAGTCTTGGTGCATCAAACCACATTAGTCTGGAAGGATTCCACAGGTTCTCATCCTCTGTGGAAACAAAAGCAGAACCTCTTTTCCAAAGCAACAAATCTTTAGACCTGTATTTTAAAGTCAAGATACCTTTCTTAGCAGCTCCTTAATCAAATGTCTTTCTCCAGTCAAAAAAAACCAAAAGACAACACAATAATATACATAATCCAAATTCTCTGTACACATTCCATCTTTACTCCTTTTAATCTGACTGTCTATACCCTCTTTAAAAACTTACTCTTTTTCTGCAAGTTTACTGTTTCTTTAAAAACATTGTTTAATTCTGGTGCCCTGCTTCTCTAAAAGAACCATCAATTGACCGGTCAATATCTGAACAGAATTACTGGCACCCATCTTCAATCCACCCTCACCATCAATCTCACACTTGCTTGCTGGCCAGCCTCCTGAGGGTGATTTCTCAGCATCTTTCTAGTTCCCAATCTCGTCGGGGCCTCCACCTGTAGTGCCTGCACTACGGGACAGTACTCGATCCAGGAACTAGGCTGGAGACTTAAAAACACACACACAGAGACAGAGACCCAGGGGCCTCTTTATTGTGCCAACTTTATTGTGCTCCAGGAAACTTATATAGGAATCCTTAACTGATAGTCATGCCCCAGCTCTTGGGATTTTCAGCGTAAAACCCACCAGAATTTACTCCCCTGCCATCAGGAACTCATGAGGGTCTTGTGCTCAGAGCAGCTGCAGGCCCAGGTAAACAAGTTGTTTTGCTCAGTTCACTCCAGCAGGCAAAGGGTCTGAGGCAGGTGAAGAAAGTCAAGGGGTCAGGGGTCTGCAGCCCCCAACAGAAGCTGTGGTTGATACTTTCTACACAGGCTGTCAACTTCTCTTTTCAGACCAGGGGAGGTCTCTACCATAACTTTGAGTCTGACTCAGGGACGGCCTCATGGGTCTGAGGCATTAGGGTCTTTGACACGCCCATGCTCATGCCCATAATACACACTTACTCAGGACTTCACCTCCTCTCCCGAGTCCTCAAACATCCCCCCTAATAAGGACTAAATTTTCAAATACCTGAACCTGTGGGGACATTTCTCATTCAAACTACCACAGAGGGTTTGAGGAAAATAAGAACACAGGAGTCCAAAGATGATCATAGGAAAAGAATCTGGAGAGGGCAGTACATGTCTTAGAGCAACTCTCCAAAATGGCACCATGTGCTCACGGCTGAGGGTTTTCAAAGCACTGCAGGCAGCAGCTATGAAAGAATTATTCCATAGAGAAGTCCTGTGACACAGACAAAACCATGTAGGTTCCCATGTGAGGAAGTATGTACAAAAGGTAGATAAGGGTGTTTTCTCCCTTACTGTGGGGCTCAGAGTGACTTCAGAATGATGAAAACTCCCAAAGAAGGGACGGTAGACCTCACTGGAGGCTGTGGCTATGGGGCAGAGCCAACTCAACAGGCAGATACCAGATGGGCTTGTATAAAGCTTGCCTATTTGGGGTTTCTCTCGAATGTAGAGCTAAAAGAGGAGGGAGGATGACTCATTCTGTAGAGTACGTGTGACCTAGTACAACTCAGGAAAGGGTTGTTATTTTATGTAGTGATGTAGTAATATGTCAAATCAGACTGGCTTTTAGAGAGAGAAAGAGAGAGACAGAGACAGAGAGAGACAGACAGAGAAAGACAGAAAAAGCACATGTTTGCATATGTGCAGGCACATATGTGTGTGGATGTACATGTGCATGAATATACGTGTGTGGAGGTCAGAGGACAACTTTAGGTGTGATTTCTCAGGTGCTGCTCATCTTTTTTACACAAGATCTCTCAATGGTCTCGTAGGTCAAGTAGGGTAATCTATTTGACCAGCGAGCCCCTAGGATCTGTGTGTCTCTATTTTCCCAGCTTTGGGATTACAACACACACAGTAATACCCAGCTTTTCCCCCTTTAACCTACATGGATTCTAGAGATTGAACTCATCTTCATGCTTGCAAGGTAAGCTATCTGCCCAATCTATGACTTCCTATTTTGAGATGGTTTCATGTAGTTCAGGCTGACTTCCAATTCACTTTGTGGCTAAGGATGACTTTGAATTAACATACAAAGCAGCATATTTCATAAACTGTGTTTGAGAAAGGCCAGTTCTCTTTCTGTAGCTTTACATGGTTTTTCAAGAAAATGTGACCTTATCTTCCTGGGATCCACCAAAGCTGGAATATTTAGGTGAAAACCTAATATTTAGGTGAGAAACCTGTAAACCGGTACATTTTATTCTTTTGTGCATGCAGGCGTGTGTGTGTGTGTGTGTGTGTGTGTGTGTGTGTGTGTGTGTGTGTGTGTGTGGAGGGGGGGCGGGAGGGAGGGTCAGAGATCAATGTCAGTTGTCTTTCTCGTTCCACTTTATTTTTTGAGATTGGGAGCTTGTCATTTCGGCTAGGCTGCCTCTCCAGCAAGCCCATGAGATCCTCTTGTCTCTGCCCCCCCCCGCCCCAGTCCTGGGGTTACAGAAGCACCTGGTTTTTACATGGGCCCTTACACTTGCACAGAAAACCCTCTCCCTACTGTCACCTCCTCAGCCCCTGTCTTTTTCTGATATTCTTTCTGTTAATTGTCTACAGGTTTCCTTTTGCTATTTTGTGGAACAATGCAGAACCTACCTCATTGACGTGGAAGCATCTTATATTTATTTTGCTTGCTACTATCACTTAACTTGCCTCATAAATAATTACAGGAGGAAATGGGAACTCTGTTTTATAAACTGACAGCCACCACTCCCCTCTAAAACGAGGCCAAATCTCCAGGCCACTTCTATGCCTTTGGAAACCTCAATCCTTTTGTATTCTGGTCTTTTGTATCCTGTGGTGTCTATGCTGGTTGTTTATTCCATGGATTACTGCTTTTTGCTCAGAATTACTAAGGGTGAAGGGAGGGAGAGAGAGGGAAACTGGAGAAAAGGGATGGGGAGGAGGGAAGAGAGCTGCTATTGTTGGCTTCTGAATAACCTGTAATTATTATAATGACACTTTGCTAGATATGCTCATGCTTTACATGATTACAAAGTCTTTTTTACATACATAAAAAAGTTTAATCCGTATAACTAGCCCATAAAATGAACAAAAAGAAAAGGATCCATCAGGAGCAGGTTTGCGTTGATTAATCCTTTAGAGTAGGTAACTGGGAAGAAACGGAGACTGGGGTGGGGGATAGGATGCCAGGCATCATCAATGCAGTAGAGTCCTGCTTTTTGTTTGCTTAGGGAAGGAAGAAGGTAGCCGTGCAGTTTGGGAGAAGGTATTCATTGCTTATCCCACTGGCCCAGTGTTTGAGATAGTACTGAGGAAGTCTTGGTTCTAATAATTCTCTGGTGAGTTATTTTGAGAAAGGCCTCCAATCACCAAAGTGTCCTTTTTTGGTGTGTGACCAACTACTTCTTTTAATTAAGGTTGCCTGTATGAGCATGGGTAGGGGATTGTTTGCTGCAGTAGGGTCAATGAATCAGTGGCCCCTCCTCTGAGGAATATGACTTCCCTTCCCTCTGCAACCTTTAACAGAAGGGGTGAGCTCTTATAAGTCCCTTTTTCTTCATGACGCAATGTCAATGGGCCCAAATGTTGCTTTGTGTAGATAGTTAGTTTTGTGCAGGTCGCCACTGCTGCTGTGAGAATTAACATCTTAATAGCACTGCTGGGGACCTAGAGTGTTTTCATTTGGAGGGTTAAGATTTCTCTGCAGGGTGTGTGTGTGTGTGTGTGTGTGTGTGTGTGTGTGTGCGCATGCGTGTGTGTTTGAGATAGAGTCTCATTGTGTAACCCAGACCTGGGACTTACTATATGGCCCCATATTGGTCTCAAAGTGGTAGTAATCACCCTGCCTGGTGTTGCTAGGTTGTGTCACTATATCTACCACAAGATTGCTATCTATCTATCTATCTATCTATCTATCTATCTATCTATCTATCTATCTATCTATCTCTATCTCTATATCTCTATATCTCTACATCTATATATCTATATATCTAATGTGTGTTCGAGGGTACATGCCACCACAAGCATGTGGAAGTCAGAGGCTAACGTGTGGGAACTGGTTCCCTCCTTTCATCATGTGGGTCCTGAGGATCGAAATCAGGTTATCAGGTTTGATGGAAAGGTGCCTTTACTCTCTAATTCCAGCCATTTGCTTCTAAAAATAAGATCTTCCCACTAATTTATTGTGTAGTACTTTCACTGATAGTGGAGGGATACTATAAAAATATTTTGGTTGTGGTTTAATTCAGATTTTTAAAAGCAATCCTCATGTAACACAGAACTATCAAGAATTTGCCACATAGTGGCAGGAACCTTTACTGTGTTTGGTTGTTGGATTTTGAAACACTGAAGTTGCTCAAGTTCATATTATATATGACCTGACGCTAGCTGTTCTGTGTGTGTGGTTCCTCTACCCCCAACACATTTCCTTTAAAAGAGGCTAAAAGTTCTTTGGGGGATCATTGTGAGGCTAGAAATTCCTTGAAAAGTATAAACAACTCCATAAATATAAGGTGATGTAATTACTACCATCACTCATGTTTAAGGAAATGAAACCAACAAGCAAATATTCAGTGACACAATTTTGAGAGACTCAAGTCAGAAATTAATGAGGTGTAGTCAATAAGGAGACGCAGATTGCTTTTTGATAATGATTCTTTCTAAATGGCTTTGCTATGAGATGCTTATGGGTGATAAATGGGAGCTATGCAAATGTGATACATACACACACATTTCTTTGAAGATTCATAGCTTGCCTCGCTGGCAAGCTGTAAACTTCTAAGAGCTTCATTCAAACCTGTGCAGTCCTTGCCGGTTTCAGACTTGGAAGATGTAGTAAGTCAGATTCAGCCTTCAGCGTCTGTAAAGATGTGGAGCTAACTGGCTGCAGATGTCAGAGGGTTATGTAGGAGTTCTACGTCAAAGGCCTTACCTGAGCACGGCTGGGTTGCTATACAGGCAGTGTCTCCATAGGAGACGGTCTCTTTGATGAATTTGTCACAAGCTGCATTCTGGACATTGTAGAATATGAAATCTCAATTTTGTGTGGAGTGGACGCCCCTTATTCCTATTTATCATTGGAAGTTTAAATTCTTCCCTCCCTCTCTTTTCTCTCTTCTTTGCTTCTTCCCTCCCTCCCTGTGTGTGTGTGTGTGTGTGTGTGTGTGTGTGTGTGTGTGTGGCATGTGGCAGAGGTCAACCTTTGTTATTTCTTAGGTGTGTCCACCTTTTTTTTTTGAGGCAGGGTTTCTCTCGGGCTTAGAGTTCACCAATGAGGCTAGGCTAGCTGGCCAGTGAGCCTCAGGGATCCACCTCTCTGACTCTCCAGCTCTGGGATTCCAAGTGTGTGCCAGCACATTTGATTTTTTAATATCGGTTCTGGGGATCGAACTCAGCTTTTCTGCTTATGCAGCACGTGCTTAACAACTGAGATATCTCTCCAGTCCCTCATTTTAAATAAAAATCAGTTATCCAGGATCTAGATTTTTTTGACTGATAAATGACAAAGTGAATTAGGATCTGAAACCTCCTCACTCAGATGGGGATCTGGACAAGAATCTTTGGTCATCTCATTGGAAGGCTAAAGAGTTTATTGGTTAAGACATTTGGGGGGTATAGGCAGGCAACAAAGTTATTTACTGACTCTATTCAGGAGAATACTTCTGTGGAACTTCTTTTTTTTTTTTTTTTGGTTTTTTGAGACAGGGTTTCTCTGTAGCTTTGGAGCCTGTCCTGGAACTAGCTCTTGTAGACCAGGCTGGCCTTGAACTCACAGAGAACCGCCCGCCTCTGCCTCCCGAGTGCTGGGATTAAAGGCGTGCGCCACCACTGCTGGGCTTCTGTGGAACTTCTTGAGCAACTCACAGATATTATTGGAAGGCTGGAGATGTAGGCTCAGAAGGCAGTGGGAACCAAAAGAGGCTATGAACGGCAGGACATTCTGTAGCCAGAAGTGTGAGCCTTCTCCTTATCGGGCTTCTTTAGCTCTTCTTGGTGATGGAGTCATTGATATATTTTCCTGTGGATGTCTGCTAGTTATCTCACTTTCTTCCTCCTTCCTCCTAGCATCTCCCCAGAGATTGCTAGGCCTCCCTAAAGAACAATAACCTTCACATCTCTTACAACTTGAATTTCAACTCTTTGGTAATCTGTTGACTATAAAAAGCAGACACTACAATGTAAGAGATTCACCCCCCCCAAGACACACGAAAGGATAAGATAGGGGGGAAATTGACATTGCAAAAGTTGTTCTTTTCTGATTCCTAAAACATAACAGCTTCTAGGACATTATTTTTCAAAACTACTCGAAAAATGCATAGTCGTAACAGTATGCTTTCAGAGTTATCATTATGCAAAAAGACTATTCATTGCTAATAAATCTTTTCTTTGAGACAGAGTCTCCTGTATCTCAGGTTGGCCTTGAACTTGCTATTAAACCAAAAATAACTGACTTTAAAATAGTTTATTAATTATTTTAATGAAGGTGATATTATTATTATTATGTGTGTATGCATGTACAGGCCACTGTGCACCTCAGAGGACAACTTTATGGAGTCATTTCTTCCCTTTTACCTTTATGTGGGCTTTAGGGGTCTGTACCCACTGAGCCATCATGATGGCTTGATGTGGAATTCACACAGTGACCATCACACAGTGGCCATCACATAGTGGCCATCACACAGTGACCATCACACAGTGGCCATCACACAGTGGCCATCACACAGTGACCATCACACAGTGACCATCACACAGTGACCATCACACAGTGGCCATCACACAGTGGCCATCACACAGTGACCATCACACAGTGGCCATCACACAGAAGCCATCACACAGTGACCATCACACCCTTCAGTCTGTGATCTGATTTCACTTCCTGGCTGTTGGGGTTACAGGTGTTTGACCCCACTCCTAGTTTGCAAGGTGCTGGGGATCAAATTCATGTATGAAGATACATGCTGGCAAGTGCCCTACCAAGTGAGCTGCGGCCCCAGCCCTCATTGCTAATACATCTCTCATTGGTGTATGCACCTTCCCAGGGATGATGAATGCCACCATAATAAAATCGCTCTTCTCTGAAATTCAGTGTTCTTCCTGCCTCTCTGATTATGGAGGAAGGGGATGCAGGGAGAGCTTTAGTTCAATCTCCTTTCTCCTTTATAGCCTATTCCACCTATAGCAGAAAAGACTCCAGTTCTCACAGATGGCCAAGCTTTCAATCAGTTATAGACACCTTTTGTGGCCGAAGAGCAATTCCTCATCTCTAAGAGAGCTTGGGATGTTTTGATGTTACAGATAAATCCCAGCTGCTTATCAAGTGGCTCACCTAGAAAAGCTGCAAAAAATGTCTTAATGCTGTGCACTTGAAAGCTGGATGGAAAAGGAGAGAATAAAGAAAAGAGAAAGCAAAAAAGAAAGAAGAAGAATTTCTATCTGGGGAATAAACGTTTGTTTTCATAGCTTTCAAATGTGACATAGTGGGTAGGTTAAAATGACTGACATTTCCTGGTTTAATTATGGGCAATTGAATGGTAGATATTTTATGCCTGTCAATAAACTCAGGCCACAGCTATTTACTTTTCTGGTGAATAAAAGAATGGAAAAAATACGTTTATTTTATTCTGTTAGTGAGTCCTTATTCCAAAGGGACATGCATTGGTGAAAGAAAGGAATTTTTTTTAACCTAAGGCAATCTAAAGACAAATGTGCTTTGGGCTTTCTTTGATTATATTAAGGTGTTTTTTTCTTTTCCCATTTTTCATCTGTGTATGCTGTGCATATGTATATATGCATTTTTGGTATGTGTGTGGGCACATGTTTGAGTGTGTGTGCGCATGTGTGTGGGAGGGAAGCCTGAGGATGATGCTACAGATGGCTTATGCATTCTGACTGGAGCTCCCAATCAAACCCAGAGCTCATCAACCTGGCTAGGCTTCCTAGCCATCTTACTGTGGGGATCCCCTGAGTCCAGGCCGGAAATGTAAGACAGCCACTATACCCATCTGGGGTATTAGGTGATGTTCTGATGTCTGGTCCTAATGCTGCATGGCCAGTGCTTAACCACTGAATCAGCTCCCCAACCTTCAATGTTCTTTAGTGTCTCCATCAAGTAATCCAATTAGTGTTTGAATAGTAAAAGTTTAGTGAAGGCCTATAGGAGATGGGATGGAGGAGAAAGGAAAGCACTCCAGAAAAGGAAGATGACTTTGAACTTCTGATCCTCCTTCTTGCCCCTTTATCTCCTTCAGATGTGAGGATGGTGTGTGTAGGGAGGAGCAGGCCCATCTGTGTTCATGTGTTGTGAGCACTCTCTGATAGTTTACGCGAATGGGATAAAAGCCAATGACTTAATCAGCAAATATTTCAATGAGTGTCATGTAGAGAGCAATGGGGTTAGAGATGTTAAAATGTGAATACATACAAAATTATACCAAAATATCATCTGTGGTATTTAGGAAAGAATGATAGTGCCCTGAGAAGGGGCTATGGATGTAGCTCTGTTGGTAGACTGTCTGACTAACATCCACAAAGGCCTGGGTTTGATCCTCAGCACCACACAACCACACAACACTACAATAATCCTATCACTGGGGAGGGTGGAGGCAGGACGCTCAGCAGTTCTAAGTTATCCTCTGCTACATATTGAGTTCCAGGCTAGCCTAGGATACATGAAATCCTGTCTTAAATAAACAAAACAACAGACTCCCAAGACTTAGTAAAGGCGCCTTGGAGGCATTGAAGGATGAAGATGATGTTAAAAGCTATGAAAGGCCAGAAGCTTAATTCTACTCCTAAGCTAGCAACTCAGTCTGCCTTGGTTTTACGGGTATTGTTAGATAATATAAGACCCACAGATCAGAGACTTCAGTAAGCACAACATGCAAGATGGCCTATGTCTTCTCTCCCTTTCTCTCTTGTTTCTTCTTTAATCTTTGTGTGTTTGTGCATGCGCTCACATATATCATGGCACACACATAGAGGTAAGAGAACAACTTCATGAAGGCAAAAGTTCCTTCTTTCACCTTTCTGTGGGTTCTGGAGATTGAAGGCAAGTCCCTTTCCTTGCTGAGCTGTCTCGCCTCTCTTCCATCTTTCTTCTTTTGAAAGAGCAATTGCATAGTAGAGCTAGTGGGGGAAAATAAAGAGATCAGGAAGTGCAAGTTGTTCCTGACACAGTAGAAAGTAAGAATCCAAATTGGGTTTCGACACAGCAGATGTGGATTAGCTATGAGGGCTGCTTAGACACACAATTATCTCTAAGAAGAGGGCTGGCTTCCGGCTCGTTCTTTATTCCTCTCCATGGTTCACTCCTGCTGGCCTTGGTCTCTGGTTTCTATGGAGAGCTTAGCTGAGTTCTGAAGTTAGGTAAAACATAGTGAATGCAGGGTTATTATTTAAGGATCTATTTTCTTTCAAGGTCAATTTCCATTGGTCCTGTGCCATATGGTACTGTACCCATATGCTACTTGTGGCAACTGAACACTTGTAATGTGATTGGTCTGGGTTCAAGTATACTGTGAGTGTATCAAAATATTGGATTTCAAAGGCTTAGTAACTAAAAAAAAAAAAAAGGAAAATATTTCACTGATTTTTTTAAGCTTTTAAAAATAATTTTACTATTTTATTTTATGTGTATGGATGTTTTGCCTACATATTTATCTCTACCACATGCATGCCTGGTGTCCACAGAGGCCACATGGGTGCTGGGAATTGAAGCTGGGTCCTCTGGAAAAGCAGCCAGTGCTCTTAACTACTGAGTCATCTTTCTAGCCCCTCATTAATAATTTTATATTGATTGTCTGTGACAATCATAATCTTTTGGATGTGTTGGTTAAATAAAGCATACGATTTTATTATTACCCATTTTCCTTTGCTTTTTATTTTGAGGCAGGTTTTAATGTAGCCCAGGCTGACCTTGCATATTCAATACAGCCACCATATCAACAATTTCTGGGGATGGAACTCAGGGCCTTGCACATCCTAGGCAGGCACTCTACCAACTGAGCTACATTCCAATCCTTGTGTTAATTTTGGACTTTAAGAAATGTGACTAAGCTCTCTTCACACTCCTTCCACCTCACATAATGATGTGTATGAGTACCCTGGTTGATGCTCTGAGAATACAGAAGAAAGGAGGCAAATACCAGAGCTGTTTTAAGGCTGTGTTCCAAAGTCATTGTCCAGATTCTAACTGTGATGATGAACCTGAGTTACCCTGGTGAACTTGCAATCAATGCTGGGAAATCAGAATTGGGAACATTGTCATGAACTTCCTGGGCAGATTAAATTGGTGAAGGGATCAGCTCCAGATTGGATGGAAAATGGCAGACTAATCTTCAGTTCAACTGGACCAGCTCCACTGCACTGACAATCTCGGTTGGCATCATGGACCATGAAGAAGCAAGAAGAAAACACATAGGATGGAAGATCCTGGGATTTTTTTCTACAGATGTAAGGCACGCTTATACATAGTCTCAGTGGGAAGAAAAAATATGTCACTGAGTTAGAAGCATATCTAGTAACTCCAGTGCTTGGGGAGCCAAGTTTAAGAACATGATTCATGTTAAACCCTTGAGTTTAAGAACAGATTCAGCTACATAGTTTATTCTAGACAAAACAGAGCTACTTAGTGGGATTCTGTCCTCAAACACAGCAAAGTGAAACCCCAAAAGTAACTATAGTTTTTTAAAAATTGTGTGTGTGACTTGCTTAAGAGGCTCATATATATATATAGGATATGGCAGTTCAGGTATAGTTGAGTAAGAGAGGAGACCATATTTGTTCGCCAAAGGCTATGTTACTGATTTCCTGTGGTATGGGCCACTGACCTGTATGAAAATGCAGTCCTCTTTGTTGTACCCTGCCCACACTGCTGTCTCTAGCCAATGTTGTCAAAGAGCATATGGTCAGGACTCATCTCCCCTTAGGGTCTGACCCCTCATTTTCCTTCAGTAGTACCCCGCACAAAGTTTTGTAGTTACTTTCCTGTTGCTGAAATAAAACTCCACGACCAAGGGAACTTAAAGAAGGAAAAGTTTCTTTGGCCTTGTGTTTTCAGAGGGATAAGAATCCATCACAGGGAGCTGGCGGGATGGCTTAGTGGTTAAAGGCACTTGTTCTTGCAGAGTTTGGTTCCCTGCACTCAAGTGGTGGCTCATAATCATCTGTAACTCCAATTCCATGGGATGCGGTGCCGTCTTCTGACCTCTGTGGGTACCAGGCATGCATGTGGTACATTCATACACTTAGAGTAAAATACGTCTTTAAAAATAAAATAATTCCATCCTGGCGGGAAAGTATGGCAGCATACGGACATGCTGGCCAGAGCAGGCAGCTGAAAGCTCATATCCTATATGGCAAGCACAAAGCACACTACTGGAAGCAGTATGAGACTTTAGACTCTTCAAAGTCTACCTCTAGTGTTATAAGTATATAGTGTAGTGCATATGTATATAAAGTATTTGATGTATATAAGACCACACCTCCTAAAGTTCTCCAAACAACACAACCAACAAGGGACTAGATGGTCACATGTCTGAGCCTATAGAGAACATTTCTCATTTAAATTACCATGGCAATCAAGGATGGAACCTTTATAGAAGGGCTGAAGAAGTTTGAAGGGAATTCCAACCTATGAGAAGACTTTTAAACACATGTGGATTGGGCCTTACTTCCATGGTTGATGGAGAGATAGCTCTTTACAGAAGATGCTTTGGAAATCCTTAACATTGGGCCTCAACCTGTGGGGGAAAATCACTTCTTGCTAATATCTGTTATGGCGATCTGCTACTCACCTTTATGGAACACTACCCTCTATTCCACAGGGCATGGTCTTATCCAAGGAGTGCTCTTCCTACTGTTCCCTACTTCCTTGGAATGCTGACTCCCTGAGAACGTTACTGACCCCACTGATAAGACAAGAGAAAGTAGTCAAGGAAATCACTTCCTTAAGACATTAACTTTTGCACTTGATGACTCTATGCACTGCCAAGGCACAGGTCAAGGTCTGAAAATAGGCCTTTTCAAGGATGGCTACCTATAACTGAAAGGTGCAAAGGCTGGAACTGAACTCAGGTCATCAGGCTTGGAAACAAGTACTTTTACCTGTGAAGCCATCTCAGCTACTTGGGTTTATTTTTTTATCTGTTAAAAGATGTTAGTTATTTTTAAAGTGTGTGTGTGTGTGTGTGCGTGTGTGTGTGTGCCTGTGTGTCATAGATGTTCATGTGAACAAAGGTACCCTCAGAGGTCAGAAGTGGGTGTCAGATACTCCTGGAGCTGGAGTGACAAGTGGTTGTGAACTACCTGACATGGGTGCTGGGAATTGAACTCTATTCTCTGCAAGAACAGCAAATGCTCTTAACAGCTGAGCCATCTCCAGCCCCTACCCCCCAATTTATTCAGTCCCATAGGTCTCTGTGTCTATGATTATATCTGCATCACACTGTCCTTAATATTGTAACTTGGTAGTAAGTTTAGAGTAGGGAAATGCAAGTTCTCCAACTTGCTTCTTTTGTAGATTGTTTTGAATATTATCAGTTTCTTGGATCTTCGCATGACTGTCCGGATCGGCTTGTCCCTTCTGGGATAAAAAGAAAGCAGTCAGGATTCTGATAGGGTGTGTGTTGAAGCAGTCAATTGGAGGTCCAGTTTAGAAGAGAGACTATTTGAGCTTTATCTAGTTCTATGTTAATTATTAGGATCTTTATTTTACCTCACCCATAATGTTTATCTATCAAGCCCATTACTGCCAGCACATTAGCAAGAGTCAGAGAAAGCGAACCCAACCTAAGACCCCTACATGGAAACAGAATGACCCATAAAGAGTCTCATTCATGAAGGCAGAACATTGAGATGCCTTATTTAGGGCATGATTGGGGTCCAGTAGGGACTTGGGAACAGAGGCAACAGGTCCATTGTGTGGCCTGCTCAAAAGAACCTGAGTTTTGGTGAGGAATACTGTTCATGGTAAGTGGACAGAGGCCAAAAATCTTCCTGAGCACATGTGGCTTCTGGTGACTCTCTTTCTACTAGTGCTAACAAGGCCCTTCATCAGTTTTGGTGTGACAGACTAGATGGGGTTGAAATGGCCAGCACGTTTAAGTTAGATAGGGGCTCATTTTTCTAATGGGGATTTCTCAGTTTTATTTCTGTTGCTATGATAAAATACCCTAGCAAAAAGCAACTTAGGGAAGAAAGGGTTTGTTCAACTTTCAAAGCCACGTTATTCTCCATCATGGTGGGGAAGTTAAGGCAGTAGGAGCTTCAAGAAGCTGTTCCTAACACATTCACAGTCAAGAACAAGAGAAATATGTATGCATCATTGCTTATTTACAGCTCCTTTCTCCTCTCTTATATTGTTAAGGAACCCTGCCTATGGAATGGCATTGCCTACAATGGGCTTGGGCTTCCTGCATCAATCAATTGTTGTGTGATATTTTGATTGTGTTCTGACAAATAAAGCTTACTTTGAGTCAGAGGGCTGAGTTAGCCACTAGCTGACCACAGAGGTTTGGAGGACTGTAGAGAGAAGAGACAGGACAGGAAGTGGTAAGGTGGGGCTGAGAGAGGAAATCAGCACTTTTGGTCGGAGGAACTGGAGATGTAGGGAGCGACTGTGGCTGCTCTGCTGCTTCTCTGATCGTTCATGCTTTTACCCGATTCTGACTCCTGATTTGTTTATTGATAAAGATTAATTAGGTTAACAATTCAATCATCCATTAAGACAATCCCCCCACAGACATGCCCACAGGCTGACAGAATCTAGTTAATTACTAATTAAGATTCTCCTTCCTTCTTCCCTCCCTCCCTCCCTCCCTTCTTTCCTTTCTTTTCTTTTTCTTTTTTGTTTTTTGGCTTTTTTTTTTTTTTGAGACAGGGTTTCTCTGTGTAGCCCTGGCTGCCCTGGGTCCTGAAATTCGCTCTATAGACCCGGCTGGCCTTGGACTCCCAAGTGCTGGGACTAAAGGTATGCACCACCAAGACTCTCTTCCCAGGTGATTCTAGGCTGTGTCAAATTGACAGTTAAAAGTAACCAGCACAGGGGATAACAAGAACCTCGTTGTTCTTTCCAGGATTAGTTGAAGAAACAGCGAACACTTCTGTATACCAGTGTCCTGCGCTAGGATTTGGGGGTATGGAGCTGAAAAGGACCTAGGGGTCCTGCTCTGATGGGGAGACTTACATAGTAGATGTATGTTAGCTGTACAGATCCTACCATTCATAGTGTAAAGAGGGTAAGAGAAAATGTTTGAGGATGATTACTTCCACTTGGGGAGGCTGAGTTTTTGAAGACTTGTAGGAAAAAAAAAATCTAGAGATTGGGAGAGAGAGGGATGAGAGACTTGCAATCCTGTAGCATCTCAGCTCAGCAATGACAACCCATGAATGCCATTGTCTTAAATGTGCACTGCTCTCCGTCCCTGCATTTACATTTGAAAAGCATGAATAAATGTGCAAAACGCATTCAAAGGGAAATTATCATAGCAGACATGGGCTGGAGACATGTTGAAAGTTAAAAATTTATCATTTGGGCCAGTAATAAAATCCAAATTACTCAGAATCAAAGAGGAAGTTTAGGCATTAAGTATATTAAAGGGTAATGGAGA
>PVIU01020436.1:0-33969 GCA_004026605.1 Ondatra zibethicus
GCAAGACCAGGCAAAACTGTGCACACATAAGAGCTAAGAAACCAAAATATAATCCTCTTACCTGAAGTTACAAATGAGCCAGATAGGTGCTCAGGAGGCTAAGGCAGAAGAATCACAAGATCAAGGCCTGTGGATGGAAGTGTCTGTCCAGCCCAGTCCTGTATCAAATTTGGTTGATACAATGAATAACTAAGCCAGCACAAGAATAACAACTATACTTTAATGGTTATAAGGGGAAAACTCACGCTACAAGAATGGGAGGTCCGACTTCCTATATGTCCGGCAGACACCATGCACCTTAATTCTCCAGTTTTTCCTCCTCCGCTGCAGATAGCCACGCCTTAATTAGATATGATTGGTTGATAGAATTTCCCTATCATCTCCCCCTTTTGTCCAAACAAGATCGATCCAAACCCAATACAACTATATACAATAGGAACAAATACCAAATACAAAATTACAAACAATAAACAATATTAAGCAAGGAATGCATAACAAAAGTTTTACTAAACATTCTATTTTAAGGAGTCTAAATATTGTATTGAAATTAAGCTTGGCTAAATCATGAGGAAGGTAACTATAATTATTTAATCTTCAACTCCATCAAAGATCTAAGAAGGGAAACAATATTACTTGAGTGAACAGGAAGTGCAATCGAGAAACTTCCAAAATGTGCAACAAATGACAGAGACAACTGACTACCTGGGCAATCACCCAAAGTCTCATTTGTAATATTGAAGCAACCAACTTTAGCTAAGGCCTAACGTAACTGACACACCATTTTTAAAGGGAAGAAACTTTTTTAAACTATCTTATCCCGTCTTGGCAGGATATGACAGTCCTGTTTTATCCGTTTACGGATACTCTGTATCTCTGTCAGTGATTGAGGTATGGGCATTTCTTTGCCCAAAGGCCAGTTCTGCCAAGAATAAAGGCTCCAGGTGGAGTGTCTTTGGTGCTCAACATTCTCTCGGGAATAGATCAGTGTTGCCAGGAATGATTTTGTCTCACTGCCACGGAACTCTAAGTTAGATTAAAGGCCATTTTCAACAGCTCTTTGAAGAGGTTGGAGATTATCTATCTATACCGAATATAATCTCTATGTATTTAAAGAACCTGATTAGTCTAATTATAAATATGACAAAAATAGATGACTATCTATAATTCTCAATAGCTATCTAACTTACAGACTAAGACAATAAATAACTGTGCAATAAATGAGGACAATGACCTTTAAATGTAAACAATGTATAAGTATTTTGATCAGAGGTAGTAATGTATACTGTAATATGGTAAACATATATATCAATACATAAACAATGTTTTAAACAGAGGTAGAAGCATACATGTATACAATATTTAATATAATTTAACTTTGTAACAATATGTAAGAATTAACACCAATCTATTATCCCATCATCCAATTATCTCTCTTTTTTTTTTTCAAAAAGATCCCTGAGCCTATAAAATTCCTCCCCCATGCCTCAACCGTAAACCAATTATAATCAACCCCTAAATGATGTCCCTAAGCCTGAGGGCAAACTTTGCTGGGAGAGGGGATGTCGTTCTCTAAAATTGCTTTTAGCTGTCATGGGGACTATGTTCTTTCTAGAGGATCCTGTTAAAGTAAATGATGGTTAAATTCCAAGATTAACATTTGGCCTGATAAAATTATAAATAGTCTCTGAGTATTTTGTGGACGTCTGGCCAGATGTTGTAAAAGATGTGCACCATTTTAGCTAACCAAGTTGGAACCGTCTCGTGCAGCTGGTACTCAAAACAGGTCTTATAGTAGCGCTATCAGCATCGTGACGTCATATCAACCAGGTGGAGTTGTTGTTGTGGGGCCCCATCTTCTCTCTGGAAACTTTAAAGATTACTGTAGGAAAATTTATTGTTTATTATAGAAAACTTAAGCATTATTTATATAGACATACATATATATTTAATGAAAGGTATGATGAAGACAAACATAGATATGAAGAAAGGCAAAGGAATTTTATAAATTATGGCTCTTGACATGAGACAGAAACTCTGGGTTGTCTCTTAACAACAGGCTTGGAATTAGAGAGGGATTGAGCCAGAGTCCAACTCCAAAACCAGCTCTATATATTTATAAATATAAGTACATTTATATATATCTAAAAGTATGCTTTGAATATTTTTACTTACGGAACCCATTTGATTTTCTTGCTGATCCTTATTGGGCTGTAAATTGTTTCCATCTGTCAGTATTCAAACATCCAGGGTCCCTTGAATTTTTTGAAGATGAGTGTTTTCCTGCGGGAATACAAACAGAACCCTGCCCCTGTCCTATATGCTTTTCTTACCACCTGTATGATTATCATCATTGTGGATGAGTGTCATTTCTCCCTTCCAAGAGGTTTCTCCTCTTCAAACCGAACCTTTATTAATTTTGATGGTATCCATAATTTTTCTTCTCCTGTGGAAACAAGAGTAAAACCCTTTCCCCAATGCAGCACATCTCCTGACTTCCATTGCGAGGTCAGCATATCCTTGAAATAAACCGGTTGATTTAATTCAGTAGACTTTTCCATTATCCAATGTCTTTCTGCTGCCGTTGTCCCTTTCTCATTAGCGTTAAGAAAATTTAAGGTTAATAAAGCATTATGTAATCTATTTCTGGGGGCATATTCCACCCCTTTCTGCTTGTTTAATATATCCTTTATAGTTCTATTTGATCTTTCTATAACTGTTTGACCTGTAGGATTGTGTGGTATACCTGTAACATGCTTAATATTATAATAAGCAAAAAACCGTTTCATTTTCCTAGAGACATAAGCTGGACCATTATCTGTCTTTATTTGTGCAGGTATACCCATGATGGCCATGACTTCCAATATGTGTGTGATTACTGAATCAGCTTTTTCTGAGCTTAAAGCAGTTGCCCACTGAAAACCTGAATAAGTGTCAATGGTGTGGTATACATATTTTAATTTGTCAAATTCTGTAAAGTGGAACACATCCATCTGCCAAATTTCATTCCTTTGAGTATCCGTTGGGTTAGTTCCTGCAGGTAGTGGTGTTTGGTTATAGAAAGAGCAAGTAGGGCATCTCTTTATAATCTCCTTAGCTTGTTGTCATGTTATAGAAAACTCTTTCTTCAAACTTTTGCTATTGATGTGATATTTTTATGAAATTTAGAGGCCTGTAGCACACTTCCAATCAATAATTGATCAATTTCTGCATTACCTTGTGTTAGAGGACCTGGCAGACCCGTATGGGATTGGATGTGTGTTATGTGCATAGGACAAAGCCTATTCCTGATCAGGTCTTGCACCTGGATAAACAATGAAGTCAGTTCTATATCATCTGGTATAAATTCAGCGGTTTCAATATGCAAGATAACTCTTTCTGCATATTGCAAGTAAGTAACTATATTAAGAGGTTCTTTAAAATTCCTTAGCACCATGAAAATACCATATAATTCTGCCTTCTGGACAGAACTATAAGGGCTTTGTTCCACCTTACTCAATTTGTCTGATTTGTAACCTGCCTTCCCTGATTTATTGGCATCAGAATAAAATGTGCGGGCTCCAGTTATTGGAGCATCACGTACAGTTCGGGGAAGAATCCAAGAAGTTCTCTTTATAAGGTTAAGCCTATCGCTTTTGGGATAGTTGCTATTAATTTCTCCCAAAAAATTAGCACAAGCTCTTTGCCATGGTTCATTGTCTTCCCATAACTTTCTTATCTCATCAGTAGTGAAAGGCACTATAACTTCTGCTGGGTCTGTGCCTGCTAGCTGACGAAGTCTCAATTTACCTTTTATAATTAATTCAGAGACCTTTTCCACGTAAGTTTTTAATATTTTACTTTGTTTATGTGGTAAAAAGATCCATTCTAAGATAATATCATCTCTCTGCATTAAAATTCCTGTAGGAGAAATTCTGGAAGGCAATATGACTAGAATACAATTAGTCCCAAATAAACACACAGAGGCTTATATTAATTATAAACTGTTTGGCTGAATGCTCAGGCTTATTACTGACTAGCTCTTACAACTTAAATTAACCCATGATTCTTGCCTATGTTTAGTCACATGGTTTGGTACCTTTAATCAGTAAGGCATTCTCATCTTGCTTCCTCTGCATCTGGGTGGCTACTGCATCTCTGCCTTTCCTCTTCCCAGAATTCTCCTACTCTGATTGCCCCACCTATACTTCCTGCCTGGCTACTGGCCAATTAGCATTTTATTAAACTAATACGAGTGACAAATCTTTACAGTGTACAAGAGCATTATCCAACAGCAAGGGCCAGCCTGGGAAACTGATAGTATCAATGTTGAAGGAGAAAAAGATGGCACACGCCTTTAATCCCAGCACTAGGGAGGTGGCACAGAGCCCTCTGTGAGTTTGAGGTCAGCCTGACCTTCATAGTGAGTTCCAGGCCAGCAGGGATACACATGAGACTCTGTCTCAAAATAAATAAATAAATAAATAAATAAATAAAGTTATTCCCAAAAGGGGAAGGAAGGTACTGGGGATGCAGTTCAATGCTGGGTGCTCACCTAGAATGTGCAAGGTCCTGATTCTGATCCTTAGTGCCAATAATAATAATAATAATAATAATAACAACAAGAATAATAGAAGTGATTGATGGAATAATTCAGAAGAGTAAATATTAAGCATTAAGGAAAGAAAGGAGGTGCTGAGGAGATGGCTCTGTCAGTAAAGTCCAGCACGAGAATGAATTGTGATCCGCAGCCACCATTGGGAAGCACTGGTGGGGGAATGGGGAAGACCCAGGCAGACCCCGGCAGCTTGCTGGCCAGTCTAGCCCAAAAGAATAACTCTAGTACAGTGAAAGACATGGTCTCAGAGAGGTGAGGGAAACACCCCAATTTAACTCTGGTCTCCACACACACACACAGAAAGAGAGGTGGGTGGGAGGGAGACACAGGCAGACAATAAGACACACACACTCAGAGACCACACAGTAAACAATTCAGACTGAGAGAGGAAAGGGAAGTGGGAAACTGGAGGACGTCCAAAAGAAACAGAGAAGTCTGAGTGTACCTGTGACAAGTAAAGGGATGGGATTCGCATGGGAGGCCCTGGTTTGGCTGGAAAAAAAAGAGAGCAAATTAGTCATCAACCACCCAATCCCATGACTGACACACACATATATACATACATACATACATACACACACATACACACACAAACATGCACACATAACACACATATACACACATACACACACAAACATACACATATACACACACATACACACATATACACACACATACATACACAATACACACATACACACCACTGAATTCAAAGAGGTCTAACAAACATTTCTTCTAAATGTAGCAATACTCGTCATGAGCATTTCCAAACGAAAGCAAGAAGAACTATGTCCCAATTCAATGTATAAGACCAATATTTATGGTTCCCAAACCAGACAAAAGCTCACAAAATTACACACCAATATCCTCAACAAAATCCTAACATGCAGAATCAGATCCATACAAAAAGAATTATGTGACCAAGTGGGATTTATCCCAGGAATGAAATGTTGGTTTAACATATGAAAATCAATCAGTGTAATATACAATATTAATTGAATAGAGGATAAAACTATACAACCATCTCCACCACTACAGAAAAGGCATTTGACAAAATCCAACACCCATCAATATGAGCCCCACACCTCCAACAGGACAAAGAGATCATCGCAGATGCTGTCTACGGAAAAACCCACAGGGAACAAGCCCAGGCTCTGCAATGACAAACTGGATGCCCCCCCCCCAAAGCCAGGAGTAGCTCAAAGGCCTTGGTCACCTGGCTCTGGCGTCTTAGTTCCAGCCAGGACAGTCAAGCAAGCGAAAGAGCACCTAGCTTTTTGAAACAGTGACGCTCTCTCTCCACAGACCTTTGATGGGTGTGTGGTACTGGGGTTCAAACTCAGGCCCTTGTGCATACTAGCATTATACTTCTGAGCTACCCACTCCAGCCCTCTACTTATTTTCAAAGATTTACTTTTTATGTTATGCCTATGAGTGTTTTGTCTGCATGAATATATGTATACTACATGCCTGCAGTGCCTATGGTGGACCAGAAGAGGGCAGTAGATTTTCTGGAACTGGAGTTATAGATGCTTGTGAGCCATCAGACGGGTGCTGGGGATCTAATCCACGTCCCCTAGAATAGCAGCCAGTATTCTTAACCTCTTAGCCAATCCTCCAGATCCACCCCCTTTTTTAAGATTTATTCTTATTTTTCATTTATGTGTGTGTGTGCCTGTATCTGTGAGCAGGTACCCAAGATGGCCAGAAGAAACCAATAATCTCCTGTGTAACACAAATGATAAAAACCCAGAGACAGATATTGGGGTTCAACCTGAAGATCAAAAAAGCAAAACTGGGCTGGGCGGTGGTGGCGCATGCCTTTAATCCCAGCACTCGGGAGGCAGAGGCAGGCGGTTCTCTGTGAGTTCGAGGCCAGCCTGGTCTACAAGAGCTAGTTCCAGGACAGGCTCCAAAGCTACAGAGAAACCTTGACTCAAAAAAAAAGCAAAACTACCAGTCACTGGCTCTTACTTCTACCTCAGACTGAAAATGGGCACAATCCTGTCTCCACGAATCCTAAAGACTCCACACCTCACAGTCCACTGAGTTCCTGTCTCTTCCCCCTTATATTCCTCTCTCTACTCAGCCATATCGCTCCTGTCTTCACCTCCCTAGTGCTGGGATTAAAAGCAAGGGACCCAAGTACTGGGATCACCTTTGTGTGAGCTGTTTCTCTTTTAGACAGAGTCAATTGTGTAGCCCAGAGCGTCCTCGAATTTACATAGATCCATCTGCCTCTGTCTCCCGAGTCCTGGGATTCAAGGAGGTGGTACTTCCTAACCTGTATGGCTAACTAGTATGGCTGTTTTGCCCTCTGATCTTCGGACAACTTTATTAAAACATAATTAATAGGGCTGGAGAGATGGCTCAGTGGTTAAGAGCATTGCCTGCTCTTCCAAAGTTCCTGAGTTCAATTCCCGGCAACCACATGGTGGCTCACAACCATCTGTAATGAGGTCTAGTGCCCTCTTCTGGCCTGCAGACATACACACAGACAGAATATTGTATACATAATAAATAAATAAATAAATAAATGTTAAAAAACATAATTAATATACCACTGTACCCCGGAACTGGAGTTACAGAAGACTGTGAGCAACCTGGCATTGGTGCTAGGAACTGAACTCAGGTAAGTGTACAATCTTAACCACTGAGCCATCGCTCCAGCCCTCTCCCCACACTCGCCAGCCCTTTTAGGTTTTCATTTGTTCATGGAATGTTTTGCTGTGTGTGTGAGTGAGTGAGTGAGTGAGTGTGTTGCACACCACATGCTGCAAGTGCAAAAGTCAGAGGACAAACCTGTAGAGTCCACTGTTTTTCCATTCACCACAATCTGGGTCCCAGGGACAGAACCCAAGCCATCAAGCTTTAAGTGCTCGGATTTCTGGCATGTTCTGCCATGCCTAGTTGTGTAAAGGTCCTAAGGACCACATACATGCTCACACAACCATCAGGAATAATAAATGGACTTCTGGGTGGAAAGCCAGTATGTGAGCAATTCCTGTCACTGACCACGGTGGTGGGCATGCCAGGGCAGCCCCAGGCTTCAGGGCGCAGAAGTAAGCCGGCCATAATGATTTCCAAGCAAGTATGTGCTACTTACCAAGAACCTCTCACAAAGCAAACCCCCACCTAAATGAACGCAGCTGTATGCCTCTGAACAATTGGAATATGAAATTCATAAAATTCTGTTTATAGCCGCAACAAAAGCTAAATACAACACAGTGTTCCTGGGGCTGGAGAGATGGGTCCACAGTTAAGAGCAATTGCTGCTCTTCCGCGCAGGACTGGGCTTGGTTCTCAGCACTCATGTTAGTTGGGGCTCACAACTACCTGTAAGTCTAGCTTCAGAGGATCGGACGTCCTTTTCTGGCCTTTGGGGACACCTACACACACCTGGCATACACACCCACATAAAATCTCAGCACCTGTGAGGTAGCACACACCTTTAATCCCAGCACTGGAAAGGCAGAGGCTGAATTCACATTCATAGGTTAAGGAATTTCGCATACGTGCTAAAATTCCTTCCCCTGGGGACATATAAACCACTTCAATCCTTCCCCCTACACTGAGGTGCGACTCCTTCAGAGTGAGCTCTGGGGAAACAGCAAGCTTATTAGGCTTCCTTGGGGAGCACTGGGAGAGGAATTACAGGCAGGAGCACGGGTGACCTTAAAGCAGTCACACTGTGAAGTCTTCACCCAGCTTGGTGATAACTCCCCTCTGCCTGTGTAGCTGGAATCTCTTCCCTTCATCCTTCTCCATCTTTATCCTCCAGCCTCTCCCAGGACCCCGAGGCCATGCACAATTAGAGCAGAATTGCTTACAACTGGTTGGGAGCAGTGGCTGGATGCTCAGACAAGGGTCCCAGGATGCTCCCCACACCCTCCTTCCAAGAGGAATGGTTAACAGTCAACGAGACCAGCTGTGATGGTCTTGGGCAAGCTGGTCCAGCTGCACTCATGAGGCAGCAGTCTGGCTGGGAGGACAGACCTCTACAACAGATGAAAACTCCCCACAGTGGCCCACACCTTCAACAAAAACCCTGTCAGATGCCTAAGCGGAAGAACTTAGAAGAAAACATGAATTTCTCAAGCATTTTGACTTCGAATGGCTCGCAACTTATCAGTCAGGAAAAGCATTAATCACAAACAAAAATAGATAAATTCAGCTTCACAAAATCCAAAGGTGGTGGTGCACGCTTTTAATCCCAGCACTCGGGAGGCAGAGGCAGGCGGATCTCTGCGAGTTCAAGGCCAGCCTGGTCTACAGGAGCTAGGCTCCAAAGCTACAGAGAAAATCTGTCTCAAAAATAAATAAATAAATAAATAAATAAATAAATAAATACATGAATAAACAAAATCCAAAACTTTGGTGCCCCAAAGAACCATCAGGAAAGAGATGGAAGGATGGTGTCTTAGGGTTACTGTGATGAAACTCCGAGACCAAAATGCACGGTGGGGCAGAAAGGGTTTATCTGACTCACATTGCCACATCACTGTTTGTCATCAAAGGCAGTCAGGACAGGAGCTCTAGCAGGAAAGGACCCTGGAGGCAGGAGCTGATGCAGAGGCCATGGAGGGGTGTTGCTCACTAACTTGCTTGTCATGACTTGCTCAGCCTGCTTTCTTATAGAACCCAGGACCACCAGCCCAGGGCTGGCATCACCCACAGTGGGCTGGGCCCTCCCCCATCAATCACTAATTAAAAGGCACTACAGCTGGATCTTAGGGAGGTGTTTTCTCCATTGAGGTTCCCTCCTATCAGATGGCTCTAGCCTGGGTCAAGTGAACATAAAACTAGCCAGGACAGAAACCTTGTCAAAAAGAAGAAGGAGGAGGAGGAGGAGGAGGAGGAGGAGGAGGGAAAGGAAGGAAGGAAGGAAAAGAAAAAGTAAAAGCAACAAAAAATCAAGAGGCAAGGCTTAAAAAGGGATAAAATATATGTATCTAATAAAAGGCTTTTTGTCTGTTTTTTGAGACAGGATTTCTCTGTGTAGCTCTGACTGTTCTGGAACTTGCTCTATAGATCTGACCAATCTTGAACTCACAGAGATCTGCCTGCCTCTGCTTCTGGAGTCCTGGGATTAAATCTGCCCAGTGATTAAAAAAAAAAAAACTTTTTTGAAACCAAGTCTCCCTATGTAGCCACAGCTGGAACTCACTATGTAGACCAGATTGTCTGTCCTAGAACTCACTGGGATCCACCTGCCTCTGCATTCCGATTGCTGGAATTAAAGGCATGTGCCATAATGCCTGGCTAGATAAAAGGCTTTTATAGACATTTTCTGAAAATTCATAAATAGCCTATAGGTTCATTAAGAGGTACTCAAAATCATTACTAGTTAAGAGAACACAAATCAAACCTATGGCCGGATCCCCTTCCGTATCCCCAGAGTGGCTACAAGAGACTGAGACTGACAAGTACGGACGGGGAGGGGGGTGCCCAGGAGGCAGGAGTGATGGCGGGAGGGGGACGAACAGAAATACTTCGTGTTCGCTGAATCTAGAGGTGGATGTGAACTCCTGCGAACACAATTAAAACGGCTCACCTGTACATTTTACGAGCTGAAGTATATGGTATGTAAATTATATCTCAATAAAACAGCAAGAAAAATAAGAAGGAACAGAGAGGAAAGGGTGGGTACGCAAGCTACATCTCCATCTCTTTCCGTGTCAAACAATACTGTCCAAAACTCATCAATCAAACCGTGGAGGAATCAGAGAGCAGCCCAAGAAACTACAGAATTACAGCAAAGGGGACTGTGCGCATAGAAAAATTGGGAGCGTCCTTGCCTGGCTTGCGCAAGGCCCTGGTTTGATGCCCAGCACCACATAAACCATGATGACACAGATCTCTCTCCAAAAGGTTGAGGGGAGACAGGAGAGATGGCTCAGCAAATGAGAGCACTTTCTGCTCTTACCAAGGATCCAGGTTCAGTTCCCAGCGTCCACATTGAGCTGCTTACAACCGCTGCAACTCCAGCTCCAGGGATCTGGTGCCATCTTCTGGCCTCCTTGGGCCCCTGCCCACACTGCACACATACATATACTAAGGGAAACATACATTCACGAAAGAGAGAAAGAGAGAGAAAGAGAGGGAGGGAGGGAGGGAGGGAGGGAAGGAGGGGGGGTGGAGGGAGGGAGGGGGAAGGAAGAAAGAAAGAAAGAAAGGAACAAAGAAATCTTTAAAAAAAAAAAAGGTAATTAAAGCATAAGCCAGTTAAAAATGTAGACATAGCTGCTCTTGGGACTCTTTTCCTCCTGTTGGGTTGCCTTGTCCAGCCTCACTGTGAAGGCTTTTGCCTTGTCTTATCTTGTGTGTGTGTGTGTGTGTGTGTGTGTGTGTGTGTGTGTGTGTGTGTGTGTGTGTTGGTTGTTGTCTCTTAGAGGCCTGATCCTCTCTGAAGGGAAACTGAGGGGGAATGGATCTGAGGGAGAGGGGAGGTGAAGGAGTGGAGGGAGGAGAGTTGCGGTCAGGATGTGTTGTATGGGAGAAGAAGATTTTTTTTCAATTGAAAAAAAGATGCAGGCTGAAGCTCTCTCTAACAGGCCCGAATACAGCAAACATGGTGCTGTCAGGTTTCACCCTCCCCACCCCCCCCCGTTGCTAAACCGTTAGATTACATTCCTCAAGCTAGCCCCCAAGGTCCATTCCCTTATTCGGCCACTGACTCATTCTTGAGACTGAACGCCAAGGTCTAGTAACCAATTTCATTATTTGGCTACACTGGCTAACCTGTCCAATCAGAACTTACCAACTCACCCCAGCACACACTTCTCATTTTCCTCCTTAAAAACCACTTCTGGGCTGTACATGCCTCTAATCCCAGCACTCAGGAGGCAGAGGCAGGTAGATCTCTGTGAGTTCGAGGCCAGCCTGATCTACAAAGTAGTAGCCGAGAAACACTATCTCAACACACACGCATGCACACACGCACACACACACCACTTCTGCAGAGAAAGACCTGCTGCTGCCTTTGTCCAACCTAGAGGCAGCCACCCACCTCTCCACCCCCCACCTCTTGATCCTCTGAGATTATAAATCTCCTTGTGCTGAGAACTTGGTGCCTCTGGCAAGTCCATTTCTTCACTGGCATTAGAGCCTTCTTCTTCAAGATTCCAGTGTGTACTGAAGACCAGCTGAGACATTCAAACTCGCGGCCTGAACAACCACCGGATTCTTGAACCTTTAATTGATAGACAGCCAGTGTTGGGCTAGCTGGACCATGACCCATGAGCCATTCTAATAAATCCCAGGTATATATTCATACATACATACATACATACATACATGGAGAGAGAGAGAGATTCATTCTATAAGTTCTGTTCTTCTAGAGAAGCCTGGAAACGTGTGTGTGTGTGTGTGTGTGTGTGTGTGTGTGTGTGTGTGTGTGTGTGTGTAAAATTTGCAATGCTTTGAATTGAACCCAGAGCATTAACCACTGAGCTAAGCCCCAGCCCTTCCTGTCTCAGTTCTGTTTGCTACTATGCATGTGTCACTTTGATCTAAAGTTTAAAGAAAAAAAAAAGGCAAGCAAGTATTTTTTCGCCAAAGATCCTGGTGATTGAGGCCAAGACAGGGAAGCTGTGAAGAAGATGCTTGGGGGAGGGCATCCTGCATGGGAAGACCACAGTCAGGACTGAGCCTCTTCCAGGAACCTGCCCATGTGCGCTGAAACCTCGTCGCTGTGCCCACCCACTGCTGTCCCTCGCATCTCCTGCTGTGGCTGATGCCCCTACTCAGGCTTGAGCAAGGGTAATGACTGATACACATTTTTTTTTACCCCATCCAGCTGAGAGATCAAAGTGACACTTTGTCAAGATGGAACGGTGTACGGAGTTAACTGTAAAATTAATTAAATGTCATGCACCCAGAAGAAGGAAGATCGGAATGAGAGCACAGCCACGGCATAGACAGTCAGCACTCAACTCCGCATACTCTTTAGTATTACCCCCCTACTGTGCCAATAAATTGGGGTTTTTTTTGCTGGCATCCCTGATACCTCTCCTTGGCTTCTATTGCTGTAATCCCAAACCACTCCTCTCCGGGGCTGAATGCATGGCTCAGCTAACACACAGACCAGACAGCTATTTGATCCAAGACTCAGGAAAAAAAAATTTTTTTTGAAAGCAAAAAACAGTGTGTAAGGTAATTTTGTTCCAGATCTTTCCCTCCGAGTCATGAACATAATAGATTTGACTTTTTACTCGTGTACCCCCCTAAGAAGCATAAAAGAAAGGTTACACTGGCAGGCGGCTAGAAAAGAGTTTAATTAATCCCAAAGTGTGCGCTTCGTTTGGAAAGTGCATTACAGAAGAGCCCTGTGTCTACTGAACTAGATCCTTCAGGCTATTATGCCTTGTGCTGAAGAGAGTTTTCTGAGGGAGCCAGTCCCTTGCGGTCTGGAAGGCACTGCCATTAAACTAAGATC
Source organism: Ondatra zibethicus (assembly GCA_004026605.1). NCBI lineage: Eukaryota > Metazoa > Chordata > Mammalia > Rodentia > Cricetidae > Ondatra > Ondatra zibethicus. The sequence continues at coordinate 13,032 of PVIU01020436.1, forward strand.
TATGCAGGGACCAAGACGGAAGATGCTGAAGGAGCAGGAACTCTCCCCTCACAGCAGGGATTGGTGTGTCTGTGTTTACAGAAGATCAGAACCCAAAGGCTGTGGGTTTCCTCGCTCTCCTGATGGGCGAAGCTGCCCAGATGGCTTTCTCTAGGTCACCCCCATCTGCACAGCAGCGAAGTACGACTGCCTTTGGCTTGCTGGTTCATTCATTCATTCATGTTGGTGTTTTCTCACCATCCTTTGTTTATTGTTTGACATTTCATATATGTATACAATGTATCAGGTTTTTTATTTTTGTTATATTTTATAAGTGTGTGTGTGTCCGTGTCTGTGCACATGAGTGCAGGTGTCCACAGAGGCCAGAAGAGGGCGTCAGATCCCCTGGATCTGGAATGACAAAGCAGACAAACATCACCCACCTCCTTTCAGCTCAGTGTGTTCAGCCAGAGCTGTCTGCTGAAGTGTCAGTGGAACTTGTTGGCTTACAGAGGTCTTCTGCAGGTAGCCACGTTGCAATAAGTTCGTGAGTTTAACAGCCAGGCACGTCCAAAAGTCAGCATTTCCGACCCTCCGGTTCTTACATCTTTCTACCCCCTCTTCCTCCATGTTTCCTGAGCCTTGTGAGGCTGATAAAGTTGTCCCACTTAGGACTGTGCACATAATGGTCACTTATTCTCAGCACTTTGCCCAGTTATGAGTCTCTGCATTAACTGCTGCCCACAGCACAATGATGCTTCTCTGAATAAGGCCAGGAGCTACACTAATCTACAGGCAGCTACTAATCTATAAGTGGACATTACACTAATCTACAGGTAGACACTCCACTAATCTACAGGTAGAAGCTACAGTAATCTACAGGTAGACACTACACTAACCTACAGGTAGATGCTACACTAATCTACAGGTAGACGCTACACTAACCTACAGGTAGATGCATAAATACTTAGAAGGCAGTTTGACAACACAGAAGGAGGCTTCTTCTTGGGGCCGATGACCTGAGGCATGGACCTTTGGTCAGGTTCACAGTGCCAGGCATGAAGTCTCATCTGTATTCAAGGAATATCTCAGAAGAAAGGTTCTAAGACCCAGAGGACACAAAGTCCACTGCAAAGTTGTGCCTTCTACATGTGACAAGGAAGGTTACACCCATGAACTCTCAACAGAATGACTGCTTATACAAGACTTGAACAATGACAGCACTGGTTGTCATGCCAACACAAACAGGGGATATCTCACAGGGCCCCACCCTGTGAAGATCTGATAATTAAAAACTGCTGAGAGCGAGAATAAGTCCTCTCCAGAGATGAGCCCCTTAAATGGTCATCTGATACCAAATGGTCATCCCTAAAAAATATACATACAAGCAACACTAAACTGACTCAGCAGGTTGAATTTATAAATGTATTTGCATATATGTGTATGTAACAACAATAATTAAAAAACAAGAGAGGGACTGGAGAGATGGCTCAGTGGTTAAGAGCATTGCCTGCTCTTCCAGAAAGGTCCTGAGTTCAATTCCCAGCAACCACATGGTGGCTCACAACCATCTGTAATGAGGTCTGGTGCCCTCTTCTGGCCTGAAGGCATACACACAGACAGAAAATTGTATACATAATAAATAAATAAATCTAAAAAAAACAAGAGAGTATGAATTTGAAAGTAGGGACATACGAGGATCTGGGCTGAAGGGAAAGAGCAGGGAAACAATGCAATTATATTAACTTTTAAGAGATTATAAATAAAATAAATAAAAGATCAAGATAAGGTGAAAAATTATAATAAATATATATAATATATAATAAATAAATAAATATAAATAAATAAATAAATATTTCTCCTGTGGAGTTGACCTCAAACCCAATCAGAGAAGGGGTGGTTGCCCTCGCCACTTGGCCCTGTTCTCAGAGCAGTCCTGCTCTTCCTACACACAGACCAGAACCACCAGAAACTGGACAAGGGAAAACAGTTGTGTTTTATTTAACACATATGGGTATTTTGCCTGTCTACATGCGCATATCCCCTGGAACTAGAGTGACAGATGGCTGTGAGCTGCCATGTGGGTGCCGGGAATCGAACCCAGGTCCTCTAGAGAAATAGCCACTCAGCCATCTCTCCATCCCCTTTTTAAGGTTATTTTATTTTATGGCAGTTGTGTTTTAATTGAACATCTTCTTTATCAGCTGGATGACTAAAGAAAAGCAAGCTTAGGATGCTATACCATGGCACCTTGAAGCCATGTCCTCCACCCACAGGAGGTCAGATTCAAAGAGACAGAAAGTAAGAGTGAAGGACTCAGTGGGGCACCAGCACGAGAGAGACCCTGGGTCAACCCCAGCTGAGTAGCCAAGTGGGTGGGTCATACCTTGATGGGGAAACTCTATCAACCAATCACATCTAGTTAGGGTGTGGCTACCTGGGGCCCAGGTAGAAAAACCTGGAGGATCCAGGCGCCCGCTCTCTCTGCGCGGTGCCTGCCGGACAGGTAGGACGTCGGACCTCCCACTCTTGTAGCATGAGTTTCCCCTTTTTAACCATTAAAATATAACTGTTCTTCCTGAGCTGACTTGGTTATTTATCGTACCGACCTAATCCGCAACACTTGGTGCCCAACGTGAGGCTCAAACCCACGACCCTGAGATTAAGAGTCTCATGCTCTATTGACTGTATAATCCCAGAACCCAGGAGCTGAAGCAGGAGGATTGCCACAAATTCGAGGCCAGCCTGGGCTACATAGGGAGCTCCAGATCAGTAAGACAGCCTATCGTAGAGAGAAAGAAGGGAGGGAGGGAGGGAAAGAAAGGAAATTGAAAGGTTTATAACTGGGAATAAGATTGTGAGTGCTTAGCTGTCAATAGGACAGCTTTGCCATCACCTGTTTTGGATTATTTAACTTTAACTAGGAAAAGATGTGTTATATTTGTTTATGCTGCAGAATATTTAGCTGTGTAAAGGTGTGTTACTTTTGTTTATGCTGCATTTGTTTAACTATGTAAAGATGTGTTGAATTTGTTTCACCTTGCCTGCCTAAGGCACCTGATTGGTCTAATAAAGAGCTGAATAGTCAACAGCTAGGTAGAAGAGGGATAGGTAAGGTTGGTGGGCAGATAGAATAAATAGGAGAAATCTAGGCTCAAGAGAAGAGAAGAATGGGAGAAGGAGGGAGATGCCCAGGGCCAAAAGCCAGGCCGCTTCCAGCCAGCAGACACCAGAATCAGTGAAAGTAAGTTACACAGAAGGAGAAAAGGGTAAAAAGCCCTGAGGCAAAAGGTAGATAAAGAGAAACAGGTGGGTTTAAGTTAAAAAGAGCTAGCCAAAAAAGAGCCTAAGCCAGGCCAAGCACTCTTAACTAATAACAGTTTCTGTGTCATGGTTTAGGAACTGGTTTGTGGCCCAAAAGAAGAAGCCTGGTAAAACCACTGTGATACCATCCACCAACCCAAGGCTTCAGAAACATCTCCAAAGAGGAGGCAGGAAGAACGCTTGAGCAAAAGGATGGGGCAGAGTGCTGAGGAATGCAGCCTTCAGGGCCTGACGGGGCTATTGCCCTCCTGTGCTCGCCTGTGCAAGATCAAGTCCATCAAAATTCCTTAGATGGGAGGGGTGTTCTCCAGGCCCCACCCACTTCTGCAGAACTCCTGGCAGTCAATAGCTGCTGAAGAGGGAGACTCGTTCTTCTCTGAGGGGTGGCCACTGCCAGGTTTCCCTCACTGACACACATGTGAGCAGTTCTAGGAGGACATCATGGATTGTCAAAGAAGGAGGGAGAGAAGACATGAAGTTGGAGGGGGATATGTTGGTGGAGTGCGGAGGAAATTGGGAGGAGGCGATTGTCTTAGGGTTTCTATTGCTATGAAGAGACACCATGACCATGGAAACTCTTACAAAGGGAAACATTTAATTAGGGTTACCTTACAGTTCGGAGGTCTAGTCCATTGTCACCATGGTAGAACATGACAGCGCACAGGTAGATGTGGTGCTGGAGAAGGAGCTGAGAGTCCTACATCTTAATCCACAAGCAAGAGACAGTGAGCTGAGACCCTGGGCGCAGCATGAGCATATATGAGACCTCAAAGCCCACCCTCACAGTGACACATTTCCTCCAACAAGGCCACACCTACTCTTGACCAAGCCACACCTCCTAATAGAGCCACTCCCTATGGGCTTATGCAGACCAATTACATTCAAACCACCACAGTGATAGTCTCATATTTCATTGTGTCCATGTATGAAACTCTCAACAGATTAGCTAATATTAAAAATAGAAAAAGAAGGCGGAGTGATGGCTGCTAGGGTTGAGGCTGGGAAACACTGAATGGGGATAGGGTGACAAGATGACCAATTCCCAAGTTAGCCAGTGGTGATGGGTGCCAACGAACAAACAGACTCGGTGCCACTGAGCCACCGAGAAGTGGCGGAAATGCCAAGCTTTCTGGTACACACACTTTACCATGATTTAGAGGAATTAATAATTAAGGGGCAAAGCACAGACTGTTCTATTAAAAAGTACATGGTGTTCTGCCTTGCTGTAGGTGTTAGCCTGACTCTGATTTCAGAACAGCTTGAAGCCCAGGGCCAAGGCGCCTCTCTGGGTATCCGAGGGTGAGACAGGGACCAAGGTACCTCCATGGGCATCCGAGGGCAAACCAGGGGCCAAGGTGCCTCCGTGGGCAAATGAGGGTGAGTCCAGACTCTTCTGAGGTCTGGGAGGAAATGTCTCCTGCTCCTGACTGTGGTTTTCTGGCAGACACTAAGGAGGAAGGAACTAAAAATACTTATTGGCCACTCTGCCAAAACTCCACAGTGCTCAGAGTGTACCAGGCCAACGTGTTGAAGCTCTCCGAGGAAGAGGGATCTACCTAAACGCCAAGGTCAAAGTTATATCCTGCATTCCCCTCTGTCTCTCGGGGGCTGCTGGTGAACAAGGATGGCAGGGTGTCCACCCAACACAGCGACAGCATCAGGCGGAACTGGTCAGGTTCCCAGCCTGCTATCTCAGGGCTACTGGTATACAAGAGACACTGGGTGTCCACCCAGCATAGCGACAGCATCCAGCGGAACTGGCCAGGTCCCCAGCCTGCTATTCCAGAAACACCACCCCACACCCAGCCTCAGAACCCAGTAGTCTCCAGCCAGGGTCTGTTCCGCTGCCAGCTCATCAAAGCTAAGAGCGAGTGACACAAACATTTCCCTAATGTTCCTGCCAGGCTGCAGGAGCCCGCTCAGGACACCTGCAGAAAGGCAAGGCAGCAGAAGAGGAAGAGGAGTGGGGAGAGTGCAGTTCAGAGGGCTAACCCTCCTTGATAGGATCCTCTCTAACGCGCGTGAATCATGGGAGATCTGGTCAGGATACAAGCGCTCATAGAGCAGGCGTGGCACACGGCCTGGACCCGACCCATTTAATAAGTGCCCCTGTGTGCCAAGGCAGCTGGCCCGTATAACCACACAGTGAAGAAGGAGCAAAACCTAAGCAGGCAGAGAGCAAGCAAGAGTGGGTGTGTGTGGAAAAGATGACCCAGGCATGGTGAGCTCCCGGCTGGAGAAGTGCAGGGCATCCCACGAAACCAGTCCTCGCTTTGCATGTTGGGACTAGAGCAGATGTCCTAAGGCTTTGAAGCCTGTTAGTGTGGAAGAAGGTGACTCTGCCTAGCACCATCTAGGGAAAGTGTGTCCTTGCAAGAAGGGTACAGACTGACCTAAATGGGTGTCTGGGGCAAGTCATTCTGAGTCTTAATTTTCTTCCCGAGTGAGACTAATGGAGGAAGGGGCGGTGGTGCACACCTTCAGTCCCAGCACTCAGGAGGCGGAGAGGGGGGGAGTGCATTTCTGTGAGTTAGAGGCCAGCTTGGTCTATGCAGCCAGCTACATAATGAAACACTGTCTCAAAAAGAAACAAAACTTTCAGGGTTAAATAGACAAACAAATCATGGCTGGGGCACAAAGGGGACAGGAGTCCAAGACTCCAACCATCATCCATTTACCTTTAAACTAAGAGCTAAAGTCCATTTAAGTTTTAAAATTGTCTAATATTGTTTATTTAGGTTTTTTGAGACAGGGTCTCATGTATTCTAGGCTGGCCTAGAACTCACGGTGTAGCCATGGATGGTTCCAACCTTCTGACCCTCCTACCTCCACCCAGGGTTACAAAGTATGCACCACCACAGACTAAAACCCACTTTCTTTTTTATTTTGTGTGTATGAGTATTTTGTTTGCATATGTCTGTGCACCACATGTGTGCCGGGTGCCCTCACCATCCAGAAAGGGATGTTAGATTCCCTAAGACTGCAGTTGTAGACAGTTTGGAGTGGGTGCCGGGAATTGAACCCTGGTTCTCTGGACAAGCAGCCAGAGCTCTTAACAGCTGAGCCATCTCCCTAGCCCTCATCTCCAGCCCCCTAAAGTCCATTTTAAACCTGCACACTCGCTTCCCAAAGTAACGCTGTTCACAGGTGAAGGTGGACCGTGAAGCAGCATAATCAGACCCCAACAGGCTGAGGAAGACTCAGAGGACCAGGCAGGCACTCAGCCACCCGCACCTGAGGGACTGTCAGAAGCAAGACACTTGTTCCTAAAACTGAAACCTTTCCCCGTTCCAGATTATGGATCCTGGACCTGGGCCAGGACATAATGTATTATAACTATAGAGTAAGTTATTCAAATATGAACATTTCAGGAACCAGTTTTATGAGAAAATAAATTTTAAATAATAGCATTTTAAACTTTTTATGGCTATATTTGTCATGTGACCTGGGACAAGGTATATTTTTGCACTAAAATGGGACACATTAATTATCTCCTAAGTGGCACTCGCTCAGCATCCACCTTCGCAGGGTGAAAGGACAGACTCAGAGAGCTTCTCCACCTGTGACACGTGAGCATACACCTGTGGGGACACACACACATGTACACACACACACATACATAAAGGTAGGGCAATTGAACCTGTGGGCCTAAAATAGGTCCCAGAAAAGTCATAAAGAGTCTAAAACAGAGCAGCAGAGTTAATTATGGCTGTGTGCGTGTGTGTGTGTGTGTGTGTGTGTGTGTGTGTGTGTGTGTGTGTGTGTGTGAGAGAGAGAGAGAGAGAGAGAGAGAGAGAGAGAGAGGGAGAGTTTGCTTAACTTGTTTACCTGTTAATTAAACACTTAAACCTTGACTTTGGTCAAATACTTCCCACATCTTAGAAACAGAAACAAAAATTCTACTAGTAATCAATATTGAAATCCCTACCTCTCTCGACACCCCGGCACTCCTCTGGGAACACAGAGGTTCCGAGCTCAGTGCCCATGCAGAAGGTTATTGGAATCAAACGGTACAGACTGGACAGTGTGAAGTTCAGCTTTCTTAGCAGAAAACCCACAACACAAGAAAATGAAAGGTTTATTGAGAGTACTAAATCAGGCTGGGGAGATGACCCAGTGGGTAGGAATACTTACTGCCCTTCCTAGAGGACCCGAGTTCAGTTCCCAGCCCCAGCATTGGGTGGCTCACAAACTCCAGCTCCAGGGGATCTGGCCTCTGAAAGCGCCTGCATTCACACAGACAGGTGCACATAACTATTTAGCTGGATGTGGTGGCGCGTGCCTGGGAGGCAGAGAGAGAGAGAGAGAGAGAGAGAGAGAGAGAGAGAGAGAGAGAGAGAGAGAGAGCTTTCCTGGCACTTTACAGTTTGCATAGCTCCTGTTCTCTATGGCTCAGGACATGAATGGGACTGTCTATATCACTTTCAGGGCCTGGTATAAGATGAAAACAGGATCTTTTTGTTTAAAACTGTTAGGAATTTTGACAGCAACAGCTCTGCCTTTTTGTTTAAGCCAGCTTGCACGGAGCCGCTGTAATCTGCTGAAAGGGGAACAGAGGAGCTGATGGGGGTGGGTACTCTGTAGGTCATGGGTTTCAAATTCTGACAATCCTGCAGGGGACAGGTCAGCTTCACAAGTAGGTAGCCTGGGTAGCCATGTAGACCCTGCTGAGCCCAAGCATTCTTCCATCTGCTTACTGACAGGATGCAATGTGACCAGCTGCCACAGGCTCCTGCAGGGATGCTGCCCCACCAGGATGGGCTTTGCCTCCAACTGTGAGACTGGTGTGGGACCATTGTATTCTGTCAATTATATTTTAAATAAACACTGATTGGTCAGTAGCCAGGCAGGAAGTATAGGCGGGACAACCAGACAGGAAGTAGAGATGGATCAATAAGAACAGGAATATTCTGGGAAGAAGGAAGCTCTTTCTGCAGTTGTGAGCCTGCCACAGAAGAAGCAAGATGTAACTGCCCCGCTGATAAGGTACTGAGCCACATGGCTAACACAGATGAGAATAATGACTAATAATGGGCTATATAAGTTATAAGAGTTAATAAGAAGCCTGAGCTAATGGGCCAATCAGTTTATAACTAATGTAGACCTTCTGTGTGATTTATTTGGGACTTAACAATTGCGGGAACCAGGCTGGGGGACTGAGCATGACAGAAACCACGACAACATGAGACTGAACAAACCTCTTTTAAACTGGACCACATCAAGGATGTAAATAAGACTCTCCCTTAAAAGCAACTGCACTTCTTCTCTAGCAGGGGCCGTGAGGAAATACTGATGTGGGGCGGGCACCCCTGCAGGCATCGCTGGGAACATGCTGGAGGAAAGAACAGAACTGACCTTCATTGGTTTCTGCAACCACAGATTGTTGACAGAAGTTTCTGTCCTGCCTGGGTCCCACAGCCATTCAATCCCAAAGAAACACATAGAGGTTTTTATTGATTATAAGCTAGTTGGCCTCTTAGCTCAGGCTTATTATTAACTAACTCTTACATCTTACATTAACCCATAATCCTTGTCTATGTTTAGCTGTGTGGCTTAGTACCTTACTCCGTGAGGTATTCTCACCTTGCTTCCTCTGTGTCTGGCTGAAGACTGTGTCTCTGCCTTTCCTCTTCTGAGAAGTATAGTTTGGTCACCTTGCCTATACTTCCTGCCTGGCTACTGGCCAATCAGTGTTTTATTAAACCAATACAAGTGACAAATCTTTATAGTGTACAAGAGCATTATCCCACAGGATTTCCCATTTTTTTCTTTTCAAAACAGGACCCTAAATCTAATCTCCTTTGTTTAGCTTTTTTCCTGACCATTATTCATAACAACTTGTAAACAACATACTAAACAAAGACAAACATCCATAATCCATTTTTTGGGGAATATGGACATAGTTTTATAGGCTACTTCCTGCTGATTGAGGGTGCTGGTAATCTTATGGGGACCCAAAGAAAATTCAGGATTATGACCAAGTCCTGACTGGAGTCAGCAGGATCATCTCAGTCAGCAGTCTTGAAGCTATTCTGGATGTAGTATTGGTGTACAAAAGAGTTCCACAATAGCCTGGAATGGAGTATAACAAATAGTTATTTATCTGGGGATAAACTCACAGAAAGAATAGCAATCTACAGCCCTCTGTGTGTGCTGCAAACTGGAATAGAATCCAGCAGCCAAGAGGCTCGTGCACACTTTTCATCTGCATTTATACATGAGACCACCATGCCCAAAGTGGGCTGGTATCTTAAAAGTTACTGACTGAAGGAGTTCCTACAGCAATGTAGAACTCAGAGGAAACTGCAATGGAGGTGCTCTAAAACATTGGATCATCTGGGCCACCCACTCCTATCAGAGATTTCTCAGGGGATCTTCTTTGATCAAACCTTATTTTTCTTAACCCAGAATGAATCCACAGCCTCTCATTTCCTGTGGAAGCAAAAGTAAAGCCTCTTCTTCAAAGCAACATGTCTTTTGACTTAAATTTTGAAGTCAAGGCATTTTCAAAATACATAGGTTGAATTAATCCAGCAGCATTTATAATCAAATATCTTTTAGCTGTTGCTCCTTCCTCAGCAGTCAAACAATTCAAAGACAACACAATAACATACAATATCCAGATTCTCTGTGTATTTTCCATCTTTACGTGGCTTTTTTTAACTCTATTTTTTAATTTTTATTTTATAATTTTTAGTTTTTTGAGACAGGGTTTTTCTTTGAGTCTTTGGCTGTCCTGGAAGTCACCCTGTAGACCAGGCTGGCCTCAAGCTCACAGAGAATCACCTGCCTCTGCCTCCCAAGTGTTGGGATTAAAAGCATGCACTACCACACTCAACTACTCTATTTCTTTTTTCAAGGACTTTCTTTATTCTTTTTCTTTTCTCTCCTAAGTGTGTGTGTGTGTGTGTGTGTGTGTGTGTGTGTGTGTGTATTAAACAGGCTATAAGCTATTTAAAGGGGGTTTTTTGTCTGAATCTGTCTTTACTGTATATCTCTATCTTTCTGAGCACATGAGTCTTTGATCTGCTAAGTGATGGCTAGGATTAAGGCTGTGGCTTTGGCAGCTGGCTTCACCCCATTCCTTAGGTTTTTGAGAGTCTAGCTTCATGGCAGAGGTACTGGCAGAAACCACATTTATTACCACAATTCTGTGGAGTTTCTAGGTTCATGCCACCACCAATAAGCCTGATGCTGGTTGCTCATAAACACCATTTAAGTGTTTGGTGGCAGGACCTCTTAAAAGAGCTGCGAGGTTTTGTCATGTCAGGAAGCCTCTCTTAAAGGAGCCATGCCTCTTTTCACCACCAGCAAACAGAACCTACCAGAGAAAAGACGGTTACCAAGAAGCTGCACTTGACTGTTCTTGTCTGTCTAGAATCCTTTTTTTTTTTAAAGCTTTCTCAGGCTTTATGTGGAATTTCTTGCCAAACATTTGGGTGCCATTTGTAAATGGAAGTTTCTGTCCTGCCTGTCCCACAGCCATTCAGTCCCAAATAAACACACAGAGGCTTATATTAATTATTACTTGTTTAACCTATTGTTCAGGCTTATTACTAGCTACCTCATAACTTAAATTAACCCATGATTCTTATCTGTGTTTAGCAATGTGGCTTGGTATCTTTTTATCAGTGAGGCATTCTCCCCTTGCTTCCTCTGCATCTGGGTGGCGACTGCATTTCTACCTTTCCTCTTCCCAGAATTCTCCTAATCTGGTTGTCCCATCTATACTTCCTGCCTGACTACTGGCCAATCAGTGTTTTATTAAAACCAATACAAGTGACAAATCTTTTTTTCTCCCCGAAACAGGGTTTCTCTGTAGCTTTGGAGCCTGTCCTGGAACTAGCTCTGTAGACCAAGCTAGTCTCCAACTCACAGAGATCCACCTGCCTCTGCCTTCCGAGTGCCGGGATTAAAGGCATGCGCCACCACTGCCTGGCTCAAGCAACAAATCTTTACAGTGTACAAGAGCATTATCCCACAGCACACAGCCAACTGGGGTCAAGATTCAGAGACACATTGTGCCGTGAGAATGCAGAGTCCTGCAAGAATGACCGAATTCTGCTATATAGCAGTTTCATCCCAGATTGAAACCTTCCATCCTGCAGATACACTCCTTGAGCAGGAAAGTAAATGTAAGACTTTAAGACAACTCTGAGGCCAATTGTGAGGCCTCTCAGCAGTAGTGCTCCCCCTCCCCTGCCCGGAACCAAGGATCTAACAACTATACATGCACATACTAAAATGTTGGGAACTTTCCATAATCTCCCTGAGTCTTTGTAAATGTTCTATTGAATAGGGACAAGATAACCTTTAGGTGTTGACTCAGTTCCTGGTGTTTTGACTCAGTCCCTGGGAAAGGGGCAAAGTGACCCTCAGGTGTTCCCTCTTACCTCACCTGATCTGGCAACCGCTCTCCAGCCAATTATTGATAATAGTCCTTTTGAATAAGCCAATCATACAACCCCCAGACTCCCCGCCTTGTTTCTGTGGCTTTTTGCTTTAAAAGACAGTCTGTAACAACTATCGGGGTCTTTCTGGCTTCTTGAATGCTGGAAGGACCCTGTCATGACAGAATTAATAAAATCCTCATGCTTTTACATCAACTGTGGTGTGAGAGATGGTTTCTTGGAGTGACTCCTCCGGGTAGTTGGACTCCAGGGTCCAACATAAACAACTCAGGAACTTCAGGAAGTCCCTGAAACTGACCAGATTCACTAGGCCCCACCCTGGCAGAATAAGCCATAAAAGCTGAGAACTCCTCTCAGACAGAAAGAGGCTGAGCTGCCAAGAAGACTCTGAGACCAGGTCATCTACCTGGAAGAGACTTAAACCAACTGAGGGACCTGGAAAAAAAACACTCTCGAACCTGTTGAGCTGCCTGCAGGTTGTGCAGTGTGCTCGAGGTTCCCAGCCTCTGTGAGCTATCACCCTTGCTGAGGTAGGTTCAAGTGAGGTAGCTGTCTTTGAGTCTTTTCTGTTCCTGTAAGGAACCCCAATAAAACTCATTGGTTCCCCAAGTTGGACTTTAGTGGTATCTGTACTCTGGTCTGTTGTGAGCTCCCTATCTGGGATGAGTAGATGTGTGTGTTGTGTCTCTCTGGGAAAAGTTTTGTATGCCCTGCCTGACAGGAGCTTCCAGTGACCCATTTGTGACATATAACATTGACTATTAGTTATATTGGATTGACCCACAGGACCCTAACCCAGAGACAGCCTAGCCATAAGCTGTGTGTTGCCCTGTGGGGCTGAGAAAATGGACAGTAAATGTTGGCAGTTGACATTTAAACATCGCAGAGAAGAAAGACTCCAGAGAGGACCCAGAGGGCTTTGTGCAACTCAAGTAATGAGGAAGAAGAAGAAATGTGGACCCATAGACCCCATGGCGTTGTATGGACACAGCTTGGCATACTCAAAGCCATCTTGAGTCATAACCACCTTGACCATCCCTGGGTAAACTTAATTGTTTTGGTTTGGTTTGGTTTTCCCCTTTTTTTCAAGACAGCATTTCTCTGTGTAGCTCTGGATGTCCTAGAACTTACACTGTAGACTAGAATGGCCTCAAACCCACAGAGATCCACCTGTCTCTGCCTCCCGAGTGCTGGCATTAAAGGCATGCATCACCACCACCCAGCTCCAACCTGGGTTTTGCCTGTGTAAATTCCCAACAAACTATTAAGCAGATAAAGCCATTGAAGTCTTCTATTAGGCTTTATGTGGGGATCCTGACTTTGGTAAGCACTTGAGTCTGTGCATATGTGGACTATGTTCATACACCCACATCTATGTGTGTCTGTATGTGTGCATGTATGTTTGTGTGTATACGTGTGTATGCACGCATGTGTGAGTGCATGTGCGTGTGTGTGCATGTGTGTGTGTGCGTGCATTGCATACATATGTGTGCGTATGGAGGCTAGAGTGTGATGTCTTCAATCACCCTCTATGTTTTTTTCAGAGACGGGGATCTCTCACTGAACCAACTTAACTGGGCTGGGTGGCCAGTGAGTTCCAGGGTCCACCCCTCTGCCTGCCTAGCACTGGGCTTACAGAAGCATGCCAATATACCCAACTTTTTTTTTTTTTTTTGGTTTTTCGAGAGAGGGTTTCCTCCGTGAACCAGGCTGGCTTTGAACTCATAGAGATCCACCTTCCCCTGCCTCCCCAAGTGCTGGGATTAAAGGCGTATGCTACCATGCCCAGCTATACCCAGCTTTTTCACACGAACACCAGGGACCAGAAGTGAGGTCTTCATGCTTGTGCATTAAGCTCTCTACTGACTGAGCCATCATCCCAAGCACCTTGACTCCTCCCCTGTCCATGCTGTCAACCCGAGTTCTGCCAACCTCTAACCTAAGATAAACTTGAAAGCTCCAGCCAAGAAGAAGTCACCTTAGTCCTGAGCTGCAAACACACCCCCGTTTCTCTTACAAATTACAACATCTAGTCAGTCTTGTCCGGGACCATGTTTCCATCAGTATGACTCTCCAAAAAATTAGACTCCGCCTGACTCCCTTGTCAATCTTGTGCTCTCTTGGAATTGAGCATCGTAAGACCTGACCAAGATGCTCAAAAACTGATGTTGAGAAAAGATGTTGAATGACAGTGAGTAGCAAGAAGAGACAGCGAGAAACAAAGGGGCAGGCACTGCAAGCTCCAGAGGGTTCTGGGCCCCAGCAGGCAGCACAACCACCTTTGCTGCTTTTAATTATCTCGTTGTTGTTGATGATGATGATGATGATGATGTTTTGCCTTTTGTTTGTTTGTTTGGGTTTGGATTTTTTGGAGGGGTTGGGTTTGGGTTTTTTTTTTTAAAGATTTATTTATTACATATACAACATTCTGCCTCCATGTATACCTGGACGCCACAAGAGGGCACCAGATCCCACTACAGATGGTTGTGAGCCACCATGTGGTTGCTGGGAATTGAACTCAGGACCTCTGGAAGAGCAGCCAGTGCTCTTAACCACTGGGCCATCTCTCCAGGCCCGGGTTTGGGTTTTGTGGAGGGTTCTTTCCTATTTATTATTTATCTATTTATTTATTTATTTATTTAGAGACAGAGTTTCTCTTTAGAGGCCTAGCTGTCCCAAAACTCACTGTGTAGTTCAGGTTAGCTTCAAACTCACCAAGATATGCCTGCCTCTGCCTCCTGAGTGCTGGGATTAAAGGCGCACACCACCACTACCCAGCTGGAACTAGCTCTTATAGACCACACTGGTCTTGAACTCACAGAGCTCCGCCTGCCTCTGCCTCCTGAGGGCTGGGATTAAAGGTGTGCGCCACCAAAAGCAGCACTGCTCCAATTCTTAGCGTCCAGCTTTCCTCGGGCTGTTTGTGTCCCCCACCCCCAGATTCTTGAGTGTTTTCTTCTTCTTTTTACAACCAGAAGAGCCTTGTCTTAAACAAGGCATCTTAAACTTAATTGCTCTTTTCAGCTGAATAAGAGAAGAAAGAAAAGAGGCACTCTATCATCCAGCGTGTATGGAGAGCTCTCCTTGTGCCCTGAGCCATTGTGAGGCTTCGGGATTACCACAGTAGTACAGCCATGGCACAAGTCCTTCGCTGCTCAGGGCCATTGAGAGGGTCCCCAGCCACAGCCACCTCACAACCAAGCATCTCCAAACTTAAACTGAGGCCCAAACTTACGATGTGATGAAAATGAGATGCAAATGTCCAATAATAAACAAGCATACGGTAAATGTATTTCTGCTCCCCTCCCCTACCGCCTCCCCTGGATCTATAATCCTTCTGCCGCCATTAAAAAAGAATTTAAAACAAACAAACAAGGTTTATCCTGAGAGCTTTGCACAGATTAGTTCTCAAGCCCACGAAAGCAAGCTTCTGCTTACAGAAAACGGGGATAACAAGAGTGATATCCATGGAAACTGATCAGAAACAGGACATCCATGACAGATCCTCGGTGAGACAGATAATCAGACCAGATGACCCTGATTAAGGATTCTAGCTGGGGAGCCCCGGGAGGGGTGCACGCCTCGGTCCCACGCAGGACTCCAAGAAATTCACATTCCCTGAAAATAGCCGGGATTTCAAGGCCAAAGGCTGTGTGCGTCTTGGCAGCCTGAGGGGCGGGCAGAGTCACGGGAATGGACACAGGAATGAGCAAACACTGGCATATTTATATCACGGGGAAAGCTGAGCCCCACCTTCATGGTTCGCTTACCTCCTCCACCAAGATTGCACAAATCCAAGGAAATTTGCTCCAAACTTTGGGGAAAGGCTTGGGAGATGGGTCAGTCAGTAAAGTGCTTACCACACAAGTTCGAGGTCCTGAGTTTGAAACCTTTGAGAAACACACACTTTTGAGAAAGGCCTTGTGAAGCAGTCGGGCATGAAGGTTCACTTTTGCAATGCCTAGGGAAGTGGAGACAACAGGCAGATACCTGGCGCTCACTGGTCAGTCAGCCTCACTGAATTGCTGAGTTAGAGAGCCCAGGTCAAGTGAAAGACTGTCTCAAAAAACAAGATGGGCAGCTCCTGAGGAATGAACCTCAAGATGACCTCTCGTAGTGATATCTTGTTTGTAATCTAGTAAAGCTTGCCTGAAGATCAGAGAAGCAGCAGCCAGCCACTAGAGAGACCTTTTACCTCAAATGAATCCTCAAACTGAAGGGGTGATCCTGTCTCTGAATCCTCGGACTGCATCTCAGACTACCCTGAACTCCTGTCTCCTCCCACCTTATATTCCTCTCTCTGCCCAACCATACTGCTCCTGGCACCACCTCCTTAATGCTGGGATTAAAGTATGGGATTCCAAGTGCTGAGATCACCTTTGTGTGAGCTGTTTCTCTTTCAGACAGATTCAATTCAGTATAGCTCAGGGTGGCCTTGAACTCGCAGAGATCCGTCTACCTCTGTCTACTGAGTGCTGGGGTTAAAGATGTGTAACACCACTGCCTGGCCTCAATGGCTAAGTAGTGGCTAGCTCCACACTCTGACCTTCAGGCAAGCTTTATTTGTTAAGAACACAAACAAAATATCACTGCAGGGGGCTGGAGAGATGGCTCAGTGGTTAAAAAGCACTGACTGCTCTTCCAGAGGACCGGGGTTCAATTCCCAGCACCCACATGGTAGCAGCTCACAACTGTCTGAAGATCTAGTTCCAGGGGATCTGACACCTTCACACAAATGCACATAAAATAAAAAAATTAATTAAACCATAAAAATATTTTTAAAAAAATCACTACAACCTCTGGCATATTCACACACACACACACGTACACACACACACACACCTCTGAGAAAGGCTCTACCTTAATTACCAGAGACTTTGTAGAGACAATGACCACCCACATGACCCCAGCCAAGCCTGACCTATTGACATTTCTCCGCTTGAAGTTTCTAGCATGGCTGGGAGGGTCGTGGATAGCAGCTGTCCCCCCCCCTTCCTTTGCCATCTCAGGGGTAGACATAATGACAGACCTCCTGTTCCTTGTCTCGTTGGGACCTTGGTGATAACTTCTGGAAGAAATAGAACTGTATAAATCACAGACTAAAATCTAATTACATAGAGAAAAGGCAAGTCTGCAAAGATGGCCCCAAGGTCAGCCAAAGGGAACAGGAATTGATTTCTTCATGAGGTCACAGAGCAAGCAGCCTCTGGCCAGATGTGCCCTGGCAAGTGTCCACATCTGCTGTAAAGTATCCAAGCTGTCATGCTTCTATACTCAGAAACAAATGAATAAGGCAGGAAACAGGGGCTGCGTGCGTGGTGCAACCGCTGCCTGGCAGGCGGCGTGGACAGCGGCGGACACCGCTACTCTGAGTCCCATCTTCTGAGTCAGTGACTTTGATAATTGAGTTTATCCTTAGCAATGAGTACAATTGTAGGAAACCTAGATAAGAGTGTGATGGGCTTTGTTTGTCTAAGTGTTTCCTGAACAAGGACCATTAGCTTCCTGTGGCCTGTTTTTGGACATTTTGTCATTGCTAGAGCCAGGCTAGAGCTTTGGTGTGGTTCTCCAGACTCAGGGCCACCATTTCAGAACAATATGTAATAAAGTGAGGCGTGATGGTACAAACTTGTCATCCCAGAAACTGGGAGGTAGAGAGGCAGGAGGATCACAAGTTCCAGGGCAGCCTGGGCTACGTAATACAAGTTCTAGGTCAACTTGAACTGCCTACCAAAACCCTATTGGGGAGGGGAGAAGAGGTGATCTGAATTGCGATCAGCTGACAGCTGACACTAAGTGTCATGGACCCATCAGAAGCTGTGTCAGGTATATGCTTACCTAGGTTCTAATAACCCCTTGTCACAGGTATCCAGTCCTGTTCTGCTAAGATCCACCCTAACAACCTCACCTTCATCTATCCATCACCTTTTGATGTATGGGGGCTAGGCATGGACTTCAACATTCGTGGGTTTGGTTTTTGGTTTTTTTGTTTGTTTGCTTTTGTTTTTTTTGTTGTTGTTGTTGTTGTTTTGAGACAGGGTTTCTCTGTGTAATAGCCCTGTCTGTCCAATCTGCCTGCCTCTGCCTCTCAAGTGCTGGGATTAAAGGTGTGTGCCACCGCCACCCAGCACATATGAGGTTTTATACAGATTTTTTTTTAATTGTGTGCAGGCACATGCATATGTGTATGTGTGCACTGGAGCATACATGGGCACACACATGAGTGCAGATGCTCATAGATGCCAGGGAAGCGTGTTGGATCCCTGGAGCTGGAGTTACAGGTGGCTGTGAGCTGCCATGTGGGTGGTGAAAACCAAACTCAGGTCCTCTAAGAGCAGCACATGCTCTTAACTGCTGAGCCATCTTTCTAGTTCCACCAACATAAGAATTAACGTTTATATTTATATAGCCATGCTATTATACATCATTATATATAAGAAATGCTACTAATATATAAATATATGAATTATTATCTACACTATAACACATACCATATATCATTGTATCATCACATGTGTACATTCCATGTTAAATACATTGTTACATAATATGTAAAGCTCACCTTTTCATAGCTCTTTAAAGACAATCCTCTGGTAATCACGGCGGTTTTCTTGGTTTTTGCTTCTTAGTTTTGTATTTGGTTGGTTGGTTTCTTGTTTATTTGCATGGGGTTTTTTTGTTTGTTTGTTTGTTTTCATGATTCTATATTCTCTTTCAGTGCTGAGGACCAAACCCAAGCACCTGCACTTACTGGGTTAGCCCCCTACCACAGCTGAGCCCACAGCCTTTGATATATTAGTTGCAGGAAATTAGTTTGTCTGGCACCAGGCACAGTGTGGAAAGGGACTGGAGACCAGAACTCATGGCAATGTCATAACACAGTGCTGGGGACAAGCTGCACGCTTCTGAGGCACTGTGACTGCATGCCGGTCAGGGTGCTGCAGCTGGTGAGGACTGTGGAGTCTGTGGAGAAGAAGGCAGAGGGTGTTACAGGCTACCCAGGGGTAAGGAGACTGTCGAGAGGAGAAATGAGGTGTGGTCCCAATAACGGAAGGCAGAAAAACCCCAGAGATGCTGGTGCAAGCGTCTCTCAAGGCACTCTAGACAAGACTGCCTTGTCGCGGTCTGATCAGCTATGAAGCTGCAGCCCTGAACATAATACTAAAAACGCAGGCTCTGGGTCTGGATGGGGCTCGGGTGGCTAAAGGCCTTTCCCACCAAGCCTGATAGCCTGAATCTGACTCCCAGAACCCACATGGTAGATGGAAAGAACTGACTCCCAGGTATTGGTCTCTTACCTCCACATGTGCACACATGCCCACATACATACATACACACACTATAAATATGTTTAACTTTTTAATAAATAAATTTAAATATGTATAAATATATACATACATATTTACCTTTTAATTCAGGACTCTGCCTTGTATTTTTGTTGTTTCTTTTGGTTTTGATGGATTTTTTTCTTTCTTTTTTATTACTATCTATGTCCGTATGCCATGTGTCTATGGGAATTACAGGTGGTTATGAGCCACCCAACGTAGGTAATAAAAATTGAATCTGGGTCCCCTGGAATAGCAGCAAGTGCTCTTAACTGCTGAGTCACCTCCCAACGCTCAACACTTCCTTTAAAAAAAAAAAAGATACATTTATTATGTATACAGTGTTCTGCCTGCATGTCTGCCTGCACACCAGAAGAGGGTGACAGACCTCATTACAGATGGTTGTGAGCCACCATGTGGTTGCTGGGAATTGAACCCAGGACCTCTGGAAGAACAGCCAGTGCTCTTATCCTCTGACCCATCTCTCCAGCCTCCACCACTTCCCTCTTTTTAAAAAATGTGTGTATATGTATTTGTGAGGGTACACACATGTGTTTGTGTGGAGGCCAGAGGACACCCTCCTGGTGACATGCTCAAATATACCATCTTCTCTGACACTGGCCTGGACCTCCCTGTGAGGTTGGACTGGCTGCTCAGGGAGCACCAGGCTCCCCAGCACGGAGATTTTAGGTACGGTTTCTTATGTGAGTCCCAGGCACTGCACTCAGGTTCTCATGGTTAGGAGGCAAGCATATTATCAACCAAGCCATCTCCCCAGCCCTTGCCGGATTGTTCTGTTTTATTTGAGACAGGTTTCCACGTGTAGACAAGATAACCTTGACTCGGCTGTCTCTAAAGCCTGAGAACTGCCTTGACGTGGCACCAAGAACCTCAGCCTGCAGAAGCGCTCTCTGCAGCCAGCCCCTGGCTCGTACACTTCAGTCCTGTTGGAATACGCTAGGGAATCTCACAAAGGGGCGAAGCAGGGTCGCCCCAGCTGAATCAAGTAAGTCAGGGAACTTGACATCCACCATCATGTAAGAATCTGCAATGTAAGAAGTCTCAATGGGACTGAGAGGGAGGCTGTGTGGGGTTTTCATTTATTTATTTATTTTTAGAACCGCTCCATTAACAACCTAGAAAAGCCAGACTCCAGAGAACAATGAGGAAAAGGAGCGGAGCCAAATATAAAAAGCCTGGCACATGCAAAAATAATAATAAAAAAAATCAATTCACTTTCACGGATTACAAGTGGAAGTTCCCAGGGGGGCGAGAGGATCCTGGAGAGGAAAAGAGATTATATTTTATGGGGAAGGATACAATAACCATTCTCTTCCCATAAAGCCAGTGATGGAAGATTGTCTCTGCTCCACAGATACACACTGCACATTGTCAGGATAATCCTAACAGGAAATCAATAGCATCTTTTATATGTGAAAAGACATTATCTCTGCAGACCCAGGCTGGCTAACCGGGCTACACGGGATCTTCACAAAAACTTGTCAGACAACACTAATCTCAATCCTGCGACAGTAAGTAGCAGCCCTCAAGCCCAAATCTTCATTTATTTTGAAGCTGCCATTACACCTTTTTAAAGAGGCACCGTCTGTCATTACAGCCACAGAACCCCCCAGGTGACTCTGCATGACAAGTGTCTCCTTGGTCAGCCAGACACTCTCTAAAGCCTTCCTTATGTCTGTGCTGGGTGATGGCCATGACATCAGCCACCAGAAGCTTTGTCATGGCATTGTGTGGCAGTGAAGACAGTCTCAGTGGGATTTATGGGATCTCCTGCTGTTTGGGCTTTTTTTTTTTTTTTGCTTTCATTGATCTGAAACAGAACCCAAGTTAATATTAGCAAAAGCCACTTTGTACTGGGGTCATTTTCCTGCGAGTGAC